>OY757263.1:10268875-10393855 GCA_963584085.1 Pyrausta aurata | reverse complement strand
CTTAATTTTTTGTGTTCTAATCATGGCCATTGATGTCAACACCCATGATTTATTTGTGTAAGATCATCAAAGATGAATATTCAAGTGACATAGGTATACATTAAAGTTGTTGCCAATAGTAAATAGAAGACTGTTGATTAAAACACTTTAGGGATTGATTTCGCGAACATTTATTTTTAATTAAACTGACGTTTCGAATTATTTTCAGCATCTGTGATCACAGGCAGTATAAATGTTCGCGAAGTCAATCCGTAAAGTGTTTTATTGATAAGTAGTATTCGCGTAAACTTCAGAGCCAAGTAGGAGACTAGTTCTTCAGAATGAAAGTAATAATTAAAGTACGTATGCAAATGTTCACTTTATTATTACGAAAACTATTCTTCAAGAAAATAGGGAAAAAAGTACTAGTGTGCGAATGAGTGGTACAGCTTAAGGCTGAATCCACCTTCCCATTGTGCACAAGCTTTTGGAGCGAAATGCTCAAACTCAAATCAACTTCATCAACACTCAAAAATCTATAGATAAATCATCTATAATATCGATTCCTCAGTGTAATACAATTCTATCGCCATAGCAATACTGTCGATAGTATCCAAGCTGACTATCGACATGCAATCTATCGAAAGTATTGCTTTGTGTCTTTCGATACTAATTTAATTGACGGCCTATCGATACTATCATATATGGCTTTTGCTCAACTATCCATAGTGGACTATCGAGGAGCGGCCTTACGCTACGCTAAGAACTCACGCCGCCGCGTTTGCAGCGTGTAGAATGTAGATTTGTATGTAAAAAGTCAAAACAAAACTCACGACGCGGTTTACGCCCGCGGCGGGCGCGGTTTGATTGCGGCTCTCGCCGTCGCGGCAGGAGCGGGTGAAAACCGCGTCAGCGCGCGGTTCGCGATTCCGGCACGTTTACCATCGAATATCGCAGCCGCGGCGACTGCAGGGCCGCAAAGAGCGGGCTCGTGAGTTTTAAAATTAAACCGTCGTGAGTTCTCGGCGTACATCTATAAGTTCGCATTTAAGAGGCTCGCCCGTACACACTTTCTTCATATAACAGAAACATCAACATAGCTGCATCACATCATCCATAGTCTTTTACATCTTCGTCATAATATATATTATAGTATATATAGTTATATGTATTTATTCACTGAATAGATATGTATTTATTTATTATTAATGTATTTATTATATCGCTTGTATTATGGTTGTATATGTAATACTATGTTAGTGTATATTGTATTCATTACTTATTGTATTTGTTTTGTTTTTATTTTATTGTAATAGATTGTTTATGTATTTTGAATTTATATATAATCTAAATACTTATTAATAATTAAATACATTTCTTTGTCGCACCGCCCACAATCATTTCTGCTTAGCCCAAAGGTATGACTGGTAGAGAATGCCATACGGCATTAAGTCCACCTTTTTTACAGTTTTTGGTTGTGCAATAAAGTATTAATAAATAAATAAATAAATCTATCCCTCTGGCGTCTGATACACCATAACCTCAACCATTCCAGACAATAAAGCGAGTCCGCGAGCAGCTCCTCCCGTCCAACGGCGAAGGCGCAGCGCTCGCGAACGGCGCCGGCGCCAGCTCGAGCTCCAGCGCCGCCCGCCCCGCCGCCTCCGACATCTCGCACCTCATCAAGCGCAAGCGCAAGTCCAGCGAGGGCGACGCGGGCGCGTCTGCGCCGAAGAAGCTCAACACGTGAATCGGATATGATGTGAACGTGAATAGTGATAGTGTGTGAGAGAGAGACTAAAGCCTACCGTGTTAGTGAATGTCTGTTTTTCATCCCGAGGCCAGATGCGGCTGAAAGAGGGAATCACGAGGGGATACCACCACCCTCCAAGAATCAAAATCAAGAACAAGTATGCATAATATAATGACCCTCACCAAAATTTACAGCTCCCGTTGAAAGCTTCTACGTATTTATTTTTTTGTAAATTATTAACCATGAATAGATAATTGATTGATTTGTCTATGCCCGCGAAAACAAGAGTGTAAAAAAGTTAAGATTGTCTGGGTTAGGAAGAAAAACAGACATTAGAACCCCTTTCGAATTTTTGTAGCTTACCTAATTAGTTGATAAGCATTAACAATAGTTATATAAAGTCTCGCACACGACCAGCGCAACCGAGCCCGCCGCGTCCGACATCTCGCACCTCATCGAGCGCAAGCGCAAGTCCAGCGAGGGCGACGCGGGCGCGTCTGCGCCGAAGAAGCTCAACACGTGAATCGGATACGATGTGAACGTGAATAGTGATAGTGTGTGAGAGAGAGACTAAAGCCTACCGTGTTAGTGAATGTCTGTTTTTCATCCCAAGGCCAGATGCGGCTGAAAGAGGGAATCACGAGGGGATACCACCTGCCTCCAAGAATCAAAATCAAGAACAAGACAAAATTTACAGCTCCTGTTGAAAGCTTCTACGTATTAATTTTTTTGTAAATTATTAACCATGAATAGATAATTGATTGATTTGTCTATGCCCGCGAAAACAAGAGTGTAAAAAAGTTAAGATTGTCTGGGTTAGGAAGAAAAACAGACATTAGAACCCCTTTCGAATTTTTGTAGCTTACCTAATTAGTTGATAAGCATTGACAATAGTTATATAAAGTCCCGCACACGACCAGCGCAACCGAGCCCGCCGCGTCCGACATCTCGCACCTCATCGAGCGCAAGCGCAAGTCCAGCGAGGGCGACGCGGGCGCGTCTGCGCCGAAGAAGCTCAACACGTGAATCGGATATGATGTGAAAGTGAATAGTGATAGTGAACGAGAGAGAGACTATAGATAGAGAGAGCCTAATGTTAGTAAATGTCTGTTTTTCATCCAATCTGCCGATCAAAAAGCCAGATGCGGCTGAAAGAGAGAATCACGAGGGGATACCACCTCCCTCCAAGAATCAAAATCAAGAACAAGTATGTATAATATAATGACCCTCAGCAAAATTTACAGCTCCTGTTCAAAGCTTCTATTTTTTTTTGTATAATATTAACTGTGAATGTTTTTTTGATGCCCGCGGCAACAAGTGTGAACAAAATTTTGGAAGTGTCTGGGGTAGGAAGAAAAGTAGACATCGACTTACAGATCAAGCCTTCGTGTTAGAACCCCTTTCGTAATTTTGCTTACTTAATTAACAAACATAAATATATATGAAATGTAGCGCAGAGCTCATCTGACATTGGTGGCTGGCGGCATATAAATGGATGCAAACCCAATATTCATGTAATGGTAACCTTACATGAAGATCTATGAATGAATATCTATTTTAACCATACCATACCTTGACCGTGTTAGAAACGTTTCAGGCATGAAAAGCAACACAATACGCTTCACTTTGCCCACTGAACGGATTGACTGCGTTCTGTCTCACCGTTATATGGAGCAAGAGCGAGAGCAAGCGAGAACGTATTTTGCCGGTGCTGACACGCTCTGTGCATGGCACGCGACGGTGTTGGTTGGTAACGGAACGGTCTAGTGGGCTAGATGTCAAAGTTTTCAATACAAAGAATATTTTTTTGCCTGTCACGTTCCTAGCACAGTCATGGTATGCTTTGGTGTAGTGTGCATAAACCTTTATGAGAGTTAAGTACACCATATAGGTATACCATGAAGACAAGTAATGAGGGCCTATGTTTGATGATGGTGATGAGTTTGTAACTACCTATCTCATAAAAACGCGGCGCCAGCAAAAAATAAATTGATAACAGACTGAATTATTTAGTGCCCAGTTTAGTTTTTAAGTAAATGGTTTAAGGACTTGTCAAAATTAATTTATTTTCCTAACTTAGAAAATTAACTATTTTTAAAATAAATCTTCTGAAAATAAATTAGCTTTCAATTTGTATATCTTTCGCTTTAACATTTCGAAAGATTTTCGTTGAGATTGGTTATCGAATAAAAAACAGTTGAAGATTTCAACTGACAAGCAAATTATTGAAAAATTTAAGAGCTCTAATAATAAATCACACGCGCTTATGTTTCGAGCGATTTTTGATTGTTTTCATTTCCACACCTGAATATAGCACGTAAGTTTTTTATTATACTTACTAGCGGCCCGCCAGCGACTTCGTACGCGCGCAATAGTTTTACTCCGTTCCCATAGATCGTAGCGAAAATATTTTTAAGCCGTTACGCATTAAACTATTTCTATAGCCTTCCCCGATAAATTAGCTATCTAACAATGTATGTAACATATTTTATAACCGGACCAATAGTTCCTGTGATTAACGCGTTCAAACAAACAAACAAAAACATCCAGTTTTTAAATATATGCGTAGAAATGCGTATAGATAAATGTTATATTTTATGTACACACAACACGTAGCCCGGTCTTTAATCGGGTCAAACTTACACGGGGATAATATCGTTTTATTTTACAACGAAATGGAAATACTACACCTATCGTCAATCGTACATTTCTTTCGGGTGCTAATAAAAAGACCAGGCTATACTCTGTGCGCTTACACAGCATCATGCCACATACAGACTGTGGGTGAAGCAAATTCCCTCAATTTATCTCTCGCTACCTTAAGAGTTTGAACTTGAGCTTTGTTTATGGTCATACTCTCCTTTCTTGAATTCAAATTGTGAATTCAAACGAACAATTGTATATAGTAATCAACAACACCCAAAAGCCGTTCACTGCTAAACATAGGCCCCCACGAAAAGTTTGCAGAAAAGTTCCAGATTGGACACCCTTCGACCACAGAAGCAGCGTAGAATGTCCACCGACAATATGAACAAACGATCTGCAATCTACACTGGACACAGACCGCTTGATACCTACCCTGTTTATACACAAAAAATATTATTTAATGTCCTAAGGAATAAAATCTCTTCTCGAGCATTTTCTCGAGAGCAACATCAATAACAAACATGTGTCAAAACATTGTGTCTCAGACATGTCAAATTATTGTCAAATAGATTTAATTTTTTTTATCGTGAGTACTAGAGAGTATTGATATCAAATTTGAAGCAAATTACCCCTAGAATAACTTTGTAACCCTTTTTGCCCCCTTATGAGATGAATTTCAATAAAATACTAAATAAGTCTTCCGTCAATTCTGTAAAAGAATATGTACGCAAAATTTGAAGTAGATTGGACCAAGGGATCACGTTGTCCCATACAAACTTTGCACCCCCTTTTGACCCCCTTAGGGGTAGAATTTCGGAAAATCCCTTCTTATCGGATCCCTACGTCATACAAAGAACACACCCTCCCAGTTTCAGGTCTCTACGATCAGCAGTTTAGGCTGTGCGTTGATCCATCAGTCAGTCAGTCAGTCAATCAATAAATCAGTCGTTCAGGACAAAGCATTTTATAGGTATAGATTATAACTTTGCCGCCCACAAAACGCTTTTTTTTTTCATTTTCAACGATATGACAGAAAATGAATAGGAAAATTGTCACAGTCAGGAAGTTTGAATTTCCAACATTTTGTGTCAAAATTGAAAACGTCAAAATATTCTTTGAGCAAGTTTGAGCGGCTAAACTTTAGTTTTATTACGTTTAATTGTACATTGTTCCGATTGTTTATACATTTGTTATTTTTTTTATGATTATTGGGAAAAACTACCACCGTGGTTTAAAGTACGTAACAAATGATTTTTACTAAAGGTTTCTAAAATAAACTGTAACTGAATGTCTAAAATAGCCTTTCTAGTATTTAATTAATAGTAGACTGTTTCTGTTACTTTATACGTATTGTAATTCTAACTTAGTATTAGCTTTTAAATATAAGTAAGTTACATTTTTATATTACTTTTTTATTTTATTAGAAATTAGAATCACACAAATGTGTAGACACTGCGCCAAGACAAGTCTTAATTCATATTGTTCTAACACAACAAAACTAACCAAGTGGATATAACTTATTATCCGTCTGTCTGTATGTTTGTGAATAGTTAGTGAGCCGTAGTAATATCGTAGGGCTTGTACACTAATCTGCGAATCAGCGTGATGCGAATTTGTAACGCAGAAAAAGCTAAAAGTGCTTGCTAGTCGATCGGGAATTCGCAGTTTCGGTTCGGCGCAGCTGTGTACGAGCCCTTATATCGTCGGCTAAGTGAGCAGTTTTCTTGTCATGAGATGTTTATATCATCGAGAGATGGCGCTAGCGTCACTTTAGAACATGAAAGTTATTTCCTAGAGAGAAAAGTTAGTTCTATTTATGATGTATGTATGATAGCAGAAGGTAATTGCTTTTTGGCAACGTTAATAATAAACAGTAAAAAGTACCTTGATTTGGCATTTATCAAATATGGAAATTAGACCTCTTATAGGTAGGTATTTCATCACCCCATGAATTTATCGAATGAACCTGAAAACCTTTAAAAAGATCGTTTTGAACGTGATGATAAAATTAAACACTGAATAATATTTTATCAACTTTATAAAGATAACAAGTTACACTCGTAATTATTCTTAAAAATCAGACTTTCACAACAGCTTTACCAGAATTCTCCCCGGCCAACATACCTATGAATGCGTCGAACAGTTTATCAAACCCTTCAGTGACGTGCTCTCTGGCTTTCAGTTGACCAGTCTTAATCCATTTGACCAGATCTGCGAAGGCCTCACCCCATCTACCGTCCCAACGCCACACTAGAAAACCTTCGACTTTCAGTTGCTTGAACACCAATGATGGTTGCACGATAGTCGCCTTAGGCATCTTGCCTGGGTCTTCGTTGTATGCGCTGATGCTCCCACACACGGACACTCGGCCAAAATCGTTCATCTGACTCATAATAATGCTGCTGATCTCCCCTCCCACATTGTCGAAATAACAATCGACACCCTTCGGCGCTGCTTCTTTAAGAACCTTATTCACGTCAACGGTTTTGTAGTTGAACGCTTTGTCAAAACCTAGCTCCTTTTCCAACCATTGCACTTTCTCGTCGGAGCCAGCGAAACCGATCACTTTGCAGCCCTTAATCTTCGCGATCTGACCCACGATGGAACCCACGGCACCAGCAGCGCCAGTCACGACGACCGTTTCTCCAGGTTTAGGTTTGCAGATCTCCAAAAACCCGAAGTATGCGGTCGCTCCTGGCATACCGACTGCACCCACACCGAGAGAAGGCGACAAGCCTTGTAAGTCAGGAAGTTTATAAAACTTTTCACTGAACTCTGAAGTTTTTTGGTTACCGTTAAAAATTGTGAAGTCACGCCAGCCTCTATGGGAGACTACTTTAGTTCCTACTGGATATTCGGGATGCTTGGTCTCAGTGATGACGGCTACTTGAAAGCTAAATTGGTCGTAGGGAACTGCGTTTCGTGCATTGTACGCGCGGAGGTATGGGTCCACGCTGATCCACTCGGCTTTGGCCAGGAATTCTCCATCCTTGAGCGGAGGCAACTCCTGTTCCACCACCTCGAAGTCATCCTTCTTAGGTACCCCTTGGAAGTGCTTCTTGACGACGTATTTTCTTGCCTTTACCATGGTTTCTTGGTATTCGACACTGTAAGAAATAATGAATAGTGTAGGTGTAGAAAACATAAGAAATTATAACAACAACTTACTTTTACTTTTTATGCTAAAAATATCTACCTAACTAACTTTTTATACTTAACCACAATTCTTTACTCATCCAATAACCCAAATGAAGAAATTTTAATAATGTAGGCACGGACGAGTAAAATCCGTGAATGTAAGGTAAGTGTTGGTATGATGAACGAACAACTAACAGGGCCAGCTAAAAAAGGGCAACGTCATAGTGTACAAACAAATGAAATCATTGAGGCAACCGAACACAGACTTCATTCGAGACTTCAGACGACACAGGTGTAAATAGAACACCTAATATGTTAGGTACTTACATACAGAATAACTAGGTACAAAGGTCATTTCATAAACCACTAATGTACAAATACGAGGTACACAGTACAACACAGTACACTATTATACAGAATATCTACCTACCCTACCTACCTGCTTTGTACATGATGATGATAACATCCTGGGAACATTCATACCTTTTGTGTACTACCTACCTATGATAGATGTGCACTGTCTTTATCTGAATTAACCTGTTTTGTCTAAGTACAATCCTTAATCATGCCAAATATGAACTAGCAATCGCCTTAAAAAATCTTGTTTACTCACGAAGTGTCGTAATACCTTGTAATACTTAAATTACCTTACCTTATCTACATTTTCGCATAATTATGAACGAGAGTCTAGAGACAGTGATTAAATTAATGTACCTATATCTTCTTACCTTAAGTCTTGTTTTGACGAGATTGAAACCCTTGAAATCTAGTGTTGACTGAATATAACAATTTATTAACTAATTCTGAAATTGATGTTATTCTGATACACAGCAAAACCACAGACCGGCCGGCACAAACAACCAACAAGGGTATGGTAATGTGTGTGTGTCTCTGAATCGACCAAGGTTAAGTTATGCGTGCACACAAACACACACAAACACAAGTTGGTATTGGTATGGCTTCAGACAGCAGATATGTATGTTATCTTACTAGTGTGTTTGGGTATGTTTGTCGTCGTGCCATCTTCATCATCAACATCAATGGTCGTTCGGTAATAATAATCGGTTTTATTCGGGGTCTATAGCCAATGACGTTCAAAAAGATAGACAGGTCATACACCTACATTATAGTATTTTAAAATGGCGCAAGGGTTACTCTATTCATGCACACCGCCGCACATCAGACTACCACACTTTGACCTTGAGGCCGCCTCTATTCCCTATGCAATAAAAGCTGTTTTCGTTAACCTGACGCCCTGCCGCTGTACGTATTTATGACACTTAGCGCTAAAAGAGACAAATGATAAGGCATGCCTGTTGTTAGAAAGAGATAAATATACATCATTCGTTGCGTATTGATTGCTGCTGAGCGCTCATTGGTGCGCGTAACCTGACTTACCGGTACGGAGGAGATTGGGCAAAGTGGAGGCTTTTCTGAACCAGTCTATTAGCAAAATCTACAGCTTCAGCTTTAAGATTTAGTTCCCTAATCTGATCAATAGTGAAATATTTTTTCTTTTTGAGCACTGCCACAATTTGTTTTAAGCTTTTACACTTTTCTTTTAGTCTTTTATTTTTTCTAGTCAAATTATAATTCTTTAACTGTAGCCGGCGTTTCTCCATAGAAATTTTTCTAACTTTTGTTTTCAAAAATGCTTTTCGAGGGGTATCAAAAATTGAATCTTCGTCGGATACATTTACTTCTTGCAAACTTGATGGTGATGCTAAGGTGTTTTGTTCTTTTTTCTGAAACAAAAAATTATGAAGTCAATACTTATCTCTACTACTTTTCAATATCTACTAATATTTTTGATTATTTTTACATGTCGCTGTTTTAGTATGTTTATACCTCCGAGAAAAGTAAAACAACAAGCGTCGCCATTCTTCTTTCATTTGCACCCAAATGGCACCCATTTACTTAATTTATAAAGCCTATGTCATTCACTCATTCGGACGCCACACAGACTGGTATTTACACCTCAAACGTGGTCAAAAATCAAATTTGTTAACATTTACGGGCGGACCTGGAATTTCACACAATAGCAGGTAGATAACACCACCACCGTTAGGTCATGTTTCTACCTGCGTTCACCGTGCCCGCCCCCTGTGCGATAGCAGTCGGAACTCAGCGCTTGTTTACAACAGACTACTCTGTTCACGACATATCAATAAAACTGCATATTTTCGCCGCGTGTTATCATAATTTAACAGTGATTTGGTGCAAGAATAAGCAATGGATATCATGAAGCAAGGTATGTACAATTTTTATAGACTGATTTGATTACTTTTAAAAGCCTTATTTACTGATATTAAGTAAGTTATCCACCGCATAAAAAAATGTTCAATATTTTCGTCATTCTGAGCAAACATTAGGACATTTAAACATGTGCAATTCGTGGCAACAGTACCGGACCTACATTTTATTAAACCTCAGGACCTCTAGTATAACTGGACAGTGTTATGCAAAAGGGTGTCAAGTGACATATTGGTCATTTCGAGATAAACGCGTTTAAAGATTTTCAAGGTCGTCACTTTTAAAAATTGCTGTAACTTCGTATTTACACGGTTTACATGCCTGAAAATTGGCATAACTACAGAATGAGGTGTATATTTTATGTATTTGATGTTCATTTGTGTGAATTATAATTATACAAGTAGATAAATGCAATTAAAACACTTAAAACCTTTTTGCTTTAATAGGATATCGTTGCAAATAATTTGCTAAAAGGTTTTAAAGTACTTTAAATCCCTTTTGCAAAACTCTTTTAAGAATCCTATTAGTATTAGTTTTATAGTCAAACAGTTTCAACGACACAGTTCTCTATATTTTTATGATTTCTTCATTAAAATTTCATTTGTTTTATTTGGTAGAAGTTTATAAAAAGCGTTACTTTCAATAATTCTAACGTTCTAGTAAATCCACACACTTTTTTCTGGATTTTTGCTATTCGTAATTTAATCTGCGTATTTCTATGCATTTTGTAATACTTGATTATCAATGAACAGTCTGCCCATGGCGAAATCAGTATAAAATACAACTTCAGGTGATAGTTTGATCAATCAAGACCTATATTCAAAAATGTATTCTGTTTTTAATTTGTATGTACTTCCAAAACCGCAGTAAATTGCTTCTTTTTGCCAGATTTGATTATTAAAAATACAGATATTAATCTTAAGACTCTTACATCCATAGGACACTCTCACTACTATTTTATTCAAAAATAATAAGATGCCTTCGTAAAATCATTAGAAAAATCTGTATTTTTTAAAAAGTTAATTCAAAAAGAAATTCTCTTCTATTATAAGGATTTTGGAATACATAGATGATTTTGTTTAAAGTAAGTCAAACTGGATAGATTTTTAGGAGTTAGTTGGTTGAATAATCTTTTTAAAGGAATTATGACTAGGATAACTTGTCGTCCTATTCATTGGTCAAAAATCTTAAACTAAGGTCTATTTAGTCATTATTTAAAGATCTGTGCAAGAAAAAACGACAGCTGTTTAAACCTGACAGATCAACAATTAAAAAAAACAATAATTTTAGTATTTCCATTAATAAACATGGACTTGAAACCTTTTTGTTAAAATAAATTCAGCAATAATAAATCGCTAAACGGTATTAAGAACACATGAAACCTTTTTGCATATATCAGTAAACTCAATGGGTTGTTTCGCAATACGTTATTTTGTGAGATAACTTTTAATATAAATTTTTCCGAAGTTAGACCTTTGGGCGACCAGTTAGAAGACATTTTTGCGAATCCAGTGGTACCAATAACTCCATACCTGATTTTAGGTCACTTGACACCCTTTTGCATAACAGTGTCCAACTGTACTTTTCAAAACGATTCACAAGTTTTCACAATACAGAAAAAAATGCGTCGAAAATAGAAACTTTACTGTAATTTTTTGTAACATTTTTTTTTGTTTTTCCAGATTCTGAATATTCTGTCATATCAATGACCAGAAAAACAGTTACATGAGTTTGTAAGAGCAAGCCCAAAGCGTCTGCTTGATGAAAAACTTCAAGATTTGTTACTTTTATGACAATAAACATTTGTATGGATTTTCTTTTTTATTTCCTAGTAAAATAATTATTTACAATGAAAAACACAATTTTTAGTTATGAGCTACCCTTTAGATGTAAAAAACGTACCAAAATATTTTTGACCACGTTTAAGGTGAAAATACCAGTCTGTGCGCCGTCAGGTAAAACAATTTTAATAAAACTAAAAAAAACATTTAGTTATATTACCTAATTTTAACACATAATATTGTGACACCTTGGTTACAAAATTCATCAAAGGAGCTTAAAAAATAATAAAGTTATATTTGTTTACCTTAATCACAGGAACTGCTGTTCTTTTCAATCTTCGTATATTTTTTTTTGTAAGATATACATCACTTGTCAGAAAATGCTCGGAGCACACTGTAGAGTATGTAGAAGGCATCCAATCATCTTCACGTCTTTGAGTCCTAATTACTTTCAGCCACTTTTCTTTCATTAAACCATCTTTAGGTAATCTAAAAACATAAACAATAAATAATAGATAAATCGTATCCGCTTCATTACTTTCTAGAATGTATTGAATAATAACATAATTATAATCTTAGAAAATAAGATTGCATATTATTTGACGTAATACAAAATTAAGAATTCTGGGTTCATAAATATTCATATTTTCCCCAACTTCCCCTGGAACCGGCTGCCACGTGACCACGCTAACATTGTCTCTTTTACTCTCACACATAAAACAGATTACATCTCGCTCTTAGCCTACCCGTGTCAGCCATTGTCAAATTGTGTAAAAACTAAATACATTTATTATGTTTTAATACTTTTAGATGAAAAAAACTGTACTTACGAATAAAATGACACGTTTTTCTTGTCTCTAACAGTTGCAGTGTAATTGGTACAACTCCTAAACACACAGGAAGGCATTTTTGCCAGGAAACGCGAAATAATTTTAGGCGCTGTCAGGACGTATAGCCGAAGAGAGATCGCGTGCCCAACTGAATGCGCTCCGGGCAATTACCTGCCTTTCGTCTGGTCATTCTAGAGCGTGTACGGCGTATCTATAACTTTTAAAAACAACTTAGTCTATAGCAGTCTATAGTACCATTCATACATTATTTCGACCTTCAGGAATGTTTGCGTTTCGTTTTTACTAAAAAAAAATTAATGTCATTGCATGTATACTTAGTCTTTAAGTAGTTTTATGCTAAGGCAAAATTAAGGAGAGACTAAATAAAATAAAATATTAATGAATATCATGAGAAAGAAAGAAAAAAAATACTTTCTTGACGCCTGGTAATTTATTTTGAGCAATAAATAGTAACACAGTATCTAGCCAAAGTTAGCCAGAATAACAGGCGTTAACGTAATGTGCTAACTAACACCCTTTCGTAAAAATTACAAACTCATTCATTACAGTAATTAAATCCATTTTTATATAATTATGTTTGCCACTTGTCTAAGCCATTTGATAGCTGTACTGTAACTCTTTACTATTGTGACACTAGTGTTTTTATAAAAATTCTAACGATAATCACACACATGCAAGTTAAATTGATTACCTCTTTTTTAAAGTCGGTAAAAATACAATTCTTGGTTATAAAGATCAGACTTTGACCACTGCTTTACCAGCAACACTCCCATAAATGCGTCGTACCCTTCAGTGACGTGCTCTCTGGCTTTCAGTTTTCCAGCCTTTATCCATTCGATCAGATCTGCAAAAGCCTTATCCCATTGACTGTCGTCCCACCGTCCAACAAGAAAACCTTCTATTGTCAGTTGCTTGAAAATGACGCCCAATGAGGACAGCCGGCAACTTGCCGCCTTCGACTTCATTGTATCATCGCATCGCGACTAACGCAATGAACAGATTTATGCAGTGGCGATGCGCATCGCGTATGCATCGATGCAAACGCGCGTTAGTATCGACGCAGTCGCGATGCGCATCGCGTTTGCATCGATGCTAAAAGTAGCGCAGTGCGTAAAGGTTGACATTTTGCGACTGCATCAATGCGCATCGCTACTGCATCGCGTTTGTATCACTGCTAAAAGTCGCAGTGTGTAAACACGCTTAAATTATTAGGTCGTCGTATAGCTATGGAATGGACTATGGAATCTTTGGTTACTAATTTCACCATCTTTCAAGGGTCATAGAGTCATGAAAATTGGCAGCTGTATGTAATTCTGAGGAAGATTTCATAAAATGGTACCGTCGAACCTGATGCTGGAGCCGATAGATATAAACCGGAACTTCATGATGGAACAGAGTATTATAGCTGTGTTTGGAACTGTTACAAATGTCTTGCAATGAACTTCTACCACCTCAGTAAAATGGTTATGTTATCATAGTGTCTCCTAAACAACCACATCAGTAAAGCTTTATTGTTTTTTTTGTTTGAAATACACTATAAATATAAATATAATAATCAATAATCAGGTACTTAGCCTGTTTGAACAATTATTTAACGTATATAATTTTGTATTGAACTCGCAGCGCAAACTGGTATATAAGGTCACCTCGTTATAAGTGATAATATTTTAAGGGCAGATTCAGAAAAATATATGAAACATTTTTGTAAGTAAAAAAAAAAATTTTATACACTAGTTTTCGAGAAAATGACCTCTAAACATGTAGAAAAAATACTAAAATAAAACACCCCGTGTCGCGTGTTGCTGAGCGGCGCTCTCGGTCTTTGTAGGCAATGTCAAACGCGCCGCCAATCGCCGCCGCGTTGCCTACACGTGTCGCGGCCGCTCCCCCGCACCCGCCCCCCCGCACGCTCGCCGCGCGACCGACGCGCGCGCGAGCGAGTCAGTCTGCCAAAAAAATTCGCCGATTGAGTTGTCTGCGCGCGCGTCCCGACGTGCGCCGTGCGTCGTGCGGAGCCCGGGCCGGGCGACCGGCATCAAGAAGCTTCCCGCCGCGCCGCGCCTCGACGTGGCACTTCGAGAACGACGTGCTGGATTGTTTTCACCGGCATCGCGGCACCTAGTACCAAACACCGCCCGCAGACGCTGGATATGGCGGTTTCTGCACAACGAAGGCCTCCACCTTTATCACATGAGGGTCTAAGATTTGCTGCGGGCGCGGACTACGCGCCGAAGGTCGAGCAGCTCGAGCTCGAGTCCTCCCGTTGACTACTGCGCAATTACACGTTTACGCGGCAGGGACAACGTGCACAACAACAACACAATGCTGCAGTTATTCGCCTTCATTTCCAGCATAGATTTAGTGCATACGTGTGTGAATGAACAGTGAATCCCCTCAGTGAATCCCATGATGTCCAGTGTAATAAATCCAGTGCTCGTGTCATGATAGCTAGTAGCTAGATTGGTCATTGGCTGGCTAGTGCTTGCTTCGGCAATCGTTTAAATAAGAAGTTATTGTGCAAAATAGGCACGAGTTTTGACTGTAAAAAATCTCTCATGTCGTTATTTTTTCATGTTAAATGTTATCGCGGTCGATAAAGAAAGATGTTCGAGTATTATTATTTCAAAACCAATGTAAAAATAAATAATAGAATCCTAGTTTTAATTTACATAATCGTGAAATAAGATTTGTATTCACATACCTATCTGTACAAAAACTGAGCAAGTGCAATGAATGAAAGTTAAAACAAATAAAGATTTAGGTAAGTTTCTAGCTGATTCTAGGATGTAATCGCGTTGCGTTGCGTGTGCCTGATGTTATGTTTTTTACGGTACCAAATAAATAAAACTTAAAACGAAACTGTGTTTTATTTACTACGCAATTTTTAGTGCATATCCACTGAATCAAAGCGAATCAGTAGTTAGGTACTCATTAGGTAGGTAAAACTAAAAACATCTGTTTAACGTAGATTTTGTGAGATTGAACGCAGTCAGGTCATTAATTTTTAACAGTTTAGGTATGTATTATTTTTAAAAGTTTACTCTCACATAAGCTTTGTTATTATCAGCAGGAATTTATTAAATAAAATACATAATTAGGTAGCTACATCCAGTTTATCATACCTAGTGTTTTATGCCTACGATGAATGAACACATACCTACTTTGTTGAGTTTCTGTCTCAGTTTATTTATCATAATAGGTACCTAACCAGCTGTTAGTGTTTAGTCAGGTGTTTAGGGATCTGATTGCAGTAACAATTAGTTTGTAGGTACACTGAGATACTTTGATAAAGGTAGGTAATCGAGTGCAGTCTACTGATGTGGGGGGGTCTAAAAAATAGGCGCGCCGCGGTGCCCCCCTCCCGCTCGCGGTCATTGCACCGGCGCTACATGAATGAATGAGATAGGCATTAAATGAAAGAGACGAAAGGCGATGTCGCGTGTGGGGATCTCTGAGAGTAGACAAGACAGGATGCTCTTTTTAATAATATTTTTTTTTGTTAGGAAAAATTAAAATGAAAATGGGACAGATTTAAAAAAAAAAAATGCTTAGGTCCTATTTCTATGATATAGATAGATACTCTGTTAAAATATTATCACTTAAAACGAGGTGACCTTATATTTAATTGTATTATGACATAATATAAATAAAAAACCGGCCAAGCGCGAGTCGGACCCGCGCACTGAGGGTTCCGTACCACCTTTAATAAAATATCACAAGATTTTTTGACAGCAAAAATAACTTTGTTTTTCATAGTGTTTGTATGAAAGACAAAGTTATATTTGCGGTAGGTAAAAATGTGCAATATCTTAAAAACAACTGGTTCGATCTCATTCAAACCAATTTTCGTTGAAAGTTTTTGTTGAGATCTACATTATGTACTTTTTTCAAAATTTTCACTTTCTTAGTTCAAAAGTTAGATGGGGGGGGGGACGGGGACGCCCATTTTACCACTTTGGAAGCGTCTATATCTCAAACCTTAGACTTTTAGAAAAAATGGTTTTAAAAACCTCAACATCATTTTAAAAGACCTATCGATAGAACCCCACACGCATTAGGTTTGAGTAAAAAAATTTTTTTTTGTTTTAGTTTCATGTACAGGAGCCCCCCTTAAATATCATTTTTTTCTTACTTTTAGTATCTGAATCGGAAAGCGGTGAACAAGATACACCTACCTACCAAGTTTCAGCTGTGTGATGCTAAAAGTTTCAGAATAAAGTGGCTGTGACATACGGACGGACAGACAGCCAGACAGACATACAGACAGACAGACTTGACGAAACTATAAGGGTTCCGTTTTTTTGCCATTCGGCTACGGAACCCTAAAAATTACTTATTTTTAGATGGCTGACCAAGTGACAACGCTAGGCCAGGAACGTCTACTTGTAAAGAATTTCGGCTAGAACTTTTGTGGCTCATGAAGATCAATTTAATAATAATTGTCAATAAAAAGCTTTGATTTGAATATTGTATAATTTTGAAGTCAACCAGTGAATTTATCTGACGTTTTCTAGGCTAAATATTTCAATCTTTAACTTTTTAAATGTCTAAAGTAAAAATTAAAAAAGTATGAAATTTAAAATTTTTCTTTAAATAAAAAAAATATTAATTATTTTCTATGAGAATCGTAAAGTGGTTATCAGGATACATCCTCAGGATCATCTACCTACCAAGTTTCAACTGTGTAATGCAAATAATTTTAGAACAAAGTGGCTGTGATATACATACGGACGGACAGACAGACAGACAGTTGACGAATCTTGCGAAACAGACTATATATCTCCGTTATCTATTACCAGTTAAATAAACTTAACTTTTGTGCATGGTACCGGGGAACTTTTCGACTAAGCTACGCTACGTACGAGTCACTAATGAACAGGCTGACCCACTGTCAAAAAGAAAGGGTACGAGCTCGCCAGATGACGTCATTAGGGAATTTCCTTGCTGAATTTCGCTCGTTCATATGGATTTCCTTAATCACAGTCTACAACGAACGACTGACTTTGTCTTTCATACAAAATGAAAGGCAAAACTATATTTGCAGTTGTTGAAAATGTGCTTGAATTACAAAAGTACCAGTTTGATAATAAAGTAATTTCGTATACTTCTGATTAAAAAAATGTATTGGGGAGATTTCGCTAAACTCGATCTGGCAACCGCATTTTTAGGGTTCCGTAGCCGAATGGCAAAAAACGGAACCCTTATAGTTTCGTCAAGTCTGTCTGTCTGTCTGTCTGTCTGTCTGTCTGTCCGTCCGTATGTCACAGCCACTTTATTCTGAAACTATAAGCATCACACAGCTGAAACTTGGTAAGTAGATGTATCTTGTTCACCGCTTTCCGATTCATGTACAAAAAATTAAAAAAAAAATTAAGGGGGGGCTCCCTGAAAATACATGAAACTAAAACCTAAAAAATTTTTTTTACCCAAACCTATACGTGTGGGGTGTCTATGGATAGGTCTTTTAAAATGACATTGAGGTTCCTAAAATATTTTTTTCTAAAAGTCTAACGTTTGAGATATAGACGCTTCCAAAGTGGTAAAATGAGCGTCCCCCCCCCCATCTAACTTTTGAACTAAGGAAGTGAAAATTTTGAAAAAAATATATGATGTAGATCTCAACAAAAACTTTCAACGAAAATTGGTTTGAGCGAAATCGAACTAGTAGTTTTTGAGATATACTACATTTTTACCAACCGCAAATATAACTTTGTCTTTCATACAAACACTATGAAAAACAAAGTTATATTTGCGGTCAACAAAATATTGTCGTATTTTGGCTAAGTGGAAGTAAGAATCCCTGATTCAGTTAAAATTGGCACGGAACCCTCAGTGCGCGAGTTCGACTCGCACTTGGCCGGTTTTTTAATTTGACAGTGTTAGTTACAACTGTCACCGTTGCGTTGGCCAGAAGATCCTTGTCGCACTGTACCAGTTGAGAGTAGATCAAGACCTAAACTGGAAGTTACTCGTAAAGTCCTTGTGTAACCATATTTATAGCCGCGCCTGTGCCTTCAACAAAATGAGAAAGGTGAAAATACTGCAAACGGCACTTATCAGTAATCACATTACCACGCGTACGTACGTAGCTTCAATTTTGCGATACGAGTTCCCCAAGATAATAATCTTGGGGAAATACGCCGCGTATAGTATAGTATAGCGTATAGTATGCGATATGGGTCAGATTGTATCCTTAGGCGATAAGTGATAGGTGCCGTTATTAAGGTTAGTATCTTGGGGAAACACGCCGCATACTATACTATACGTACTGTCACCCATCTGTCACCGGCAAATCACGTGTAGTGGAGGTTTTGTGTTCCAAATAAATATTTATTTTTATTTTTAAAAGAAACAGAATATAATGTTATTAGTACTGGCTTAAGTGTGAATGGTACTTCCTAGGCACTTTTTATGTAGTGTTGTATTAAACAATACATAATTTAACGACTTAATGACGGCATTTTTCAATTTTTGATGAGCGATAACACTGATCATGTAATCTTTCGCGATAATTACACTGTCACAGACGATGGCAGAGAGCTTCACAGATGAATAATATACAGGGTGTCCCGTAAGTAGTGGTTCAACTGAAAACCGTGGATGGATGAGGTCATGATCTATCAGAATAGGCCAAAATGGGTTAAGAAAAGTCTCATGGTTTAAAAGTTATTCAATAATTTATATTTTTTTAAAAGATTAGACTTGCGTCACTTTCGCTCTTACCATTACCTTACTCTTACCCTAACATTTTGGTTTGGTTGTTTGGTTTCATTCCAAAATGTTAGGGTTTAAATGATGATTCCTTCGATATAGACTGTAAAACCCCTTAGGAAATTCAGGTTGTAAGTTGGTGAGATCAAAGGTTAGAAGGACTTACGTGATGGTTGGAGGAAAATTGCCTTGGATGCGGTCCTTGGTGTAGCCGTTCGTAGTTTCCTTCTTGAACGATGAATATTGTTCACACCACTCACACACTGATGGTTTTTGTAGGTTTTGGTGATATTTTAAGCACGTGCAGTCGGCCGCTTGGAGATTATTTTCGAGAGTTACGGGACACCCTGTATGTATCGAGAGCTTATAGCCCCCACCCACCAACGTATGTGGAATGACAGCACGGCGCCACGATCGAAAAGGGTTGCCGCGTTTTACAAAAAGAGTACTTACCTCTTATCGTACTCATGAAACGATGGATACTTTCTATATGCTTTTTTGTTATACAATTCAATTTTTCCTACTTGTATAAATTCCTCGTGTAGCCCAGTCACTGAATTTCGGGTTACAGTTATTAATAACTATTTTATTTTGAGGGAAAATAATATCAAATTGCTTTTTAATTACCTGAAATAAATGATCATACGTGTACATGACACTAGCATTTTTTTATCAAAAGGTTTTGGAATGTGGATGAATATCCCGTCCGTGCCGATGGCTAATCTTAGATTGACGATGGACACTCAGAGATTTACCGTAATCGGATACAACTCAGAGAATTTTTTGTAAGATAATTTTGTTTGAATCATTTTCCATTTAATTTTTAATGAGCTATCTTTATAATTATCATAAAACTTTATTGACACCGTTGTGCAGATTCAATGACAATTCGTTGTATCATCATAAATTATAGTGTACAAACTAAAAAATATATAGGCATACAAATAAATACAACAAGTGCTACAAGGGTAACATAATAAAAATACTGTTTTCTACTAAACAAACGTGAATACAAACACTGCAGTATCACTAATGTTAGGTATACTTGTAGGAAATGCATTGTTCCAACAGCATTAGTATTATTATATAGGAGAAGCGTTAATTAGAAGAAACCAATTTTTTGGAGACTGACTGTCATCAGCAACTTCAGTGTTTCCTGTTTCTCTTTTCTTTTAATTTTTAATAAAGAGTGCTCTACAAACATACTCTAAATATTCGATTTTTTTAAACTTACAATATATTTGATGATTTAAAATTAATGTGTTACCGACTTTGTATTAATGTTTAGCAAATTATATTCATAATGATGAGTATTCATCGTAAAGGATATGTTGGGATTTTACCCAAAGCCCCAAAGTAGGCACTCTTCCTAATCTGAGTTATGACAAGTAAAATCTATACTAATATTATAAAGCTGAAGAGTTTGTTTGTTTGTTTGTTTGTTTGAACGCGCTAATCTCCGAAACTACTGGTTCGATTTGAATAATTCTTTTTGTGTTGGATAGTCCAGTTATCGAGGAAGGTTATAGGCTATATAACATCACGCTACGACCAATAGGAGCAAAGATATGGTGGTAAATGTGTAAAAAACGGGAGAAAAAAGTCACTATTCCACGCGGACGAAGTCGCTGGCAAAAGCTAGTGTTTAATACTTTGCGTGAATTTAAATCCTTTCCAGGCTTAATTGGGAGAAGTTGGGGACTGGGGACACTGGACTCTAACAAATAATAATAGTCCTAGCCGATTTCGACTACGATGGCCAGTCACAACAACTAACCGACTGCGCGGGACATATTATAGTGCAGAAGTGTCTGCGCAAACACAGGTGCACTCTCTATTCCTTTCACTCTCATAGCCCGATGGGACAGCAATATTTGGACCCTATTTTTGAATCACTCGCTTCAAGATGGCGAGTGATTTTCGTTAGAAGTTGAATTAAAAGTCAAAGGAAATAGCTCGTTTTCGAAAGAAAATCACTCGTAATATTGACGCTTTAAAATGCGACCCTCTCCCCGCTCCACCGAGGCAGATATTCTGTGGAGGCAGTTAAACAAATATTTGCCTATTAAAACTAAATGTCACGGAAACATGCCACTTTGTCGCAAAATGATGTAGCAAACTCATTTTAATTTTAAAATTAATGAAAATTAATGTTACTTGTTTATTATGTTTAAGGATCTAATGTATACAATTAAAACGCCAAAACAGAAAATACTTTTAATTTATTTGGTTCTGAAATTTACGCGCTCATACTACTTATTGATTAACTAGCGGCCCGCCCGCAACTTCGTACGCGCGTTTTAGTTTAACTCCGTTCCCATAGATCGTAGCGAAAATTTATAAGCCAATACGCATTAAACTATGGCCTTCCCTGATAAATTATCGATCTATCTATCATATTTTATAACATTACCAATAGTTCCTGTGAGTAGTGCGTTCAAACAAACAAACAAAAACATCCAGTTTTAAAATATATAAATGTTATACTTTATGTACACACAACATGTAGCCCGGTATAATGGTCAAACTTACACAGGGATATTATTTTTTTTATTTTACAACGAAATGGAAATACTTCGTACGCCATATCGTCAATAGTATATTTATTTCAGGTACTACAATGACCAGGCTACTCTCTGCGCTTACACAGCATCATGTCACATAAGTACAGGCTGTGAGAGAAGCAAATTCCCTCAAGTCTTCTCTCGCTACCTTAAGAGTTTAAATTTGAGCTTTGTTTATGGTTATTGGTTATAGCGAATACCTACTCTACTTTCTTGAATTCAAATCGTAAATTGAAGGGGACAATTCTATGTAAAGATCTACGCCACCATCATCATCAACATCCAAAAGCTAAACATAGGTCCCCCCCGAAAACTTTGCAGAAAAGTTACAGATTGGACACCTTTCGACCACAGGAGCAGCGTAGAATGTCCACCGACAATATGAACATACGATCTGCAATCTACACTGGACACAGACCGATTGATACCTACGCTGTTTAAACACAAAAAAATGTTATTTACTATTCCAAGCAATAAAATCTCTTCTCGAGAGCAACATCAATAACAAACATGTGTCAAATATTCTGTCTCAGATTATGTCAAATGACTGTCAAAAATGAAATAAAAAAATATTTTAATCGTAAGCACTAAAGAGTATTGACATCAAATTCGAAGCAAATGACCCCCATAATAACTTTGCACCCCTTTTTAACCCCCTTAGGAGATGAATTTCAATAAAATACAAAACAAGTCTTCCGTCAATTTTGTAAAAGAACGTGTATGCAAAATTTGAAGTAGATTGGACCAAGGAATCTGGTTGTCCCATACAAACTTTACACCCCTTTTTGACCCCCTTAGGGGTGGAATTTCTGAAAATCCTTTCTTATCGGATCCCTTCGTCACACAAAGAACACACCCTCTCAGTTTCAGGTCTCTACAATCAGCGGTTTAGGCTGTGCGTTGATCCATCAGTCAGTCAGTCAGTCAGTCAATCAATAAGTCAGTCATTCAGGACAAAGCATTTTATTTGTATAGATTAACTAAAAACACTTATCAACAACCGTCGTGACAGATTCTGCAAAGCATTCGAAACGGCAGGAATGTAAAAAGTTTAATAAATATGCACGAAATAATATATCCGTAGTGTGTTAATCAATGCTTATAAATTATTGGTTTTATTAGTTACGTAATGCATAATTTTCTCCAAAACTGCTCATATCAATTTGACCACTGCTTTACCGGTGTTTTCTCCTTCCATCATACCGACCCAAGCATCGTAAATATTATCGAAACCTTCGGTAACGTGCTCCCTAGCTATTATTTGTCCGCTTTTTATCCATTTGGCTAATTCTGACACAGCTTCCGGAATTTTATCCGCCCAATGCCATAATTGAAAACCTTCCATTTTCAATTGTTTGAATACGAAAGATGGTTGCACAACGGGAGCCAAGGAAACGTTTGAGCTGTTGTCATTAACCGTGCTCATGTACCCGACCACAACTATTCTACCGAACATGTTCATTTCACCTAAAATAATACTGCTAATCTCTCCCCCGACATTGTCGTAGAAACAGTCGACACCGTTCGGCGCAGCTTCCTTGAGGGCGTTACGAATGTTTACGGTTTTGTAGTTGAAAGCTTTGTCGAATCCAACTTCTTTTTCGAGCCAATTCACTTTGGCATCAGTGCCGGCGAAGCCGATCACTTTGCAGCCCTTTATCTTTGCAATCTGTCCCACGATGGAGCCCACGGCGCCCGCCGCGCCAGTTACCACGACCGTTTCTCCAGCCTTGGGTTTGCAGATCTCTAAAAGACCAAAGTACGCGCTCGGTCCTGTAGTGCCCAGGGTACCCAGAAGAAGCGACGGCGATAAGCCATGTAGGTCAGGTACTTTAGTGATCTTATCTCTCGGGTCTACCGCGTTAGGATTAGCGTTAGGGTTCAATACCGAGTAGTCGCGCCAGCCTTGGTGTGAAACTACACGCGTGCCTACTGGAAAGTCAGCATTTTTGCTCTCTATGACAATCGCGACTTGGAACCCAGATTGGTCGTGCGGCACCGGGAAGAACGCACTAAATACTAAGTGGTAATGGTCCACGCTGACCCACTCAGTTTTGACAAGAATCTCGCCGTTCTTGAGGGCGGGTAATTCTTCCTCGACAATCTGGAAGTTGGTCCTCTTAGGAGCGCCGTTGTGGTGTTTCTGGACAACGTATTTTCTCGCCTTGACCATGGTTGGAGAAACTTAAACTTTCCGAGAAGTGAAAAGGCAGAACAATAACTCTTCTCGTAACGACGACGTTGCTGCACGGTACCTGCAAGGTTTACTAATATTGACACGCTTGTGTTATGATTATATACAAAAAAAAAACCGGCAAAGTAGGAGTTGGAGTCGCGCACTGAGGGTTTCGTGCCAACTTAAACTTACTTAGCCAAAATACTAGAGGTACGAGTATATTGCTTATAGCAAAACAGCTTGTTTTTTATAGTGCAAATACACTAAAGACAAAGACAAAGTTATACATATTTGCAGTTGTTGAAAATGTGCTTGAATTAAAAAAGTACCAGTTTGATAATACGAAGTAATTTCGTATACTTCTGACTCAAAAATTGTTGAGTGTGGACTGTGGCATCCGTCAAGGGAGTGTGCTAGGACATCTATTGTTTATTCTATACAGGGTGTTTCATGTAACGTGTCAAGCCAATGTGTGGTGATAGGTGAGTACCATACCTATCCATTTCACGGTTTCACCCCTATGTGTGTTGTACAAATATTTATAGTTTTCGAGTTATCATTTTCTTTATGATATTTTTCCCACTTTTTTCAAATATTTTGATTTCAATAAAATGCCCATTATTTGCAATATTATGAGTAAAATTATCGTCATCCTAAATTTGACACAAGACACAAAATTATTGATCGATACTAAAAAATATTGAGTAAAGCAGAACCGAATAGACACACACACACACACACACACACACACACACACACACACACCTGCTCGTAATTAATTAATATGTAATTAAGATAAAATTGATAAGATAAGACAAAATAATATATTGATAGTATATTAATATTATAAGATCACCTATGTAACCGTGCTATGGGAGAGCGACCTTTCCTGGCACAAGTGTTTTCACACTTAAAAGGAACAGGTCAGCCTCTGTTATTGTTACCTATTTCATATTCCTAATAAATATTTTCATTTTCATTTTCATTTTTCATAGAATTTTTAACATAAAGGAGATGTTTTCTTTTGTATGAGGAAAATGCTAAAACTTTGTACACGACACTAAAAAATAGCTCATGTGAAGAATCATTTTGAGAATAATTAGGCTTGTTGAATGATAGTTTCAGATTAAAGTGGCTGCGACATGCGGACGGATAGGACAGAAAGACTTTTGACGAAATTATTAGGGTTAAATTTTTTGGTTTTCGGCTACGGAACCCTAAAAATGACATCATTATCTATACTATACTAGAATCAATAACTGATAACAACTGAACAGTTGCTCAGATAACGATTGTCAGGCGACTTTTAGCATCGATACTAACGCGCGTTTTGGAAACGCGATGCGCATCGCGACTAACGCAATGAACAGATTTATGCAGTGGCGATGCGCATCGCGTTTGCGTCGATGCAAACACGCGTTAGTATCGATGCAGTCGCGATGCGCATCGCGTTTGCATCGATGCTAAAAGTAGCGCAGTGTGTAAAGGTTGACATTTTGCGACTGCATCGATGCGCATCGCGACTGCATCGCGTTTGTATCACTGCTAAAAGTCGCAGTGTGTAAAGGCTCTTAGCGCCAATAAAACACGCTTAAATTATTAGGTCGTCGTATAGCTATGGAATGGACTATGGAATCTTTGGTTACTAATTTCACCATCTTTCAAGGGTCATAGAGTCATGAAAATTGGCAGCTGTATGTAATTCTGAGGAGATTTCATAAAATGGTACCGTCGAACTGATCTGATGCTGGAGCCGATAGATATAAACCGGAACTTCATGATGGAACATAGTATTATAGCTGTGTTTGGAACTGTTACAAATGTCTTGCAATGAACTTCTACCACCTCAGTAAAATGGTTATGTTATCATAGTGTCTCCTAAACAACCACATCAGTAAAGCTTTATTGTTTTTTTTGTTTGAAATACACTATAAATATAAATATAATAATCAATAATCAGGTACTTAGCCTGTTTGAACAATTATTTAACGTATATAATTTTGTATTGAACTCGCAGCGCAAACTGGTATATTTAATTGTATTATGACATACTATAAATAAAAAACCGGCCAAGCGCGAGTCGGACCCGCGCACTGAGGGTTCCGTACCACCTTTAATAAAATATCACAAGATTTTTTGACAGCAAAAATAACTTTGTTTTTCATAGTGTTTGTATGAAAGACAAAGTTATATTTGCGGTAGGTAAAAATGTGCAATATCTTAAAAACAACTGGTTCGATCTCATTCAAACCAATTTTCGTTGAAAGTTTTTGTTGAGATCTACATTATGTACTTTTTTCAAAATTTTCACTTTCTTAGTTCAAAAGTTAGATGGGGGGGGGGGACGGGGACGCCCATTTTACCACTTTGGAAGCGTCTATATCTCAAACCTTGGACTTTTAGAAAAAATGGTTTTAGAAACCTCAACATCATTTTAAAAGACCTATCGATAGAACCCCACACGCATTAGGTTTGAGTAAAAAATTTTTTTTTGGTTTTAGTTTCATGTACAGGAGCCCCCCTTAAATATCATTTTTTTCTTACTTTTAGTATCTGAATCGGAAAGCGGTGAACAAGATACACCTACCTACCAAGTTTCATCTGTGTGATGCTAATAGTTTCAGAATAAAGTGGCTGTGACATACGGACGGACAGACAGCCAGACAGACAGACTTGACGAAACTATAAGGGTTCCGTTTTTTTGCCATTTGGCTACGGAACCCTAAAACTAATTAACCCTAAAAATAACTTATTTTTAGATGGCTGACCAAGTGACAACGCTAGGCCAGGAACGTCTACTTGTAAAGAATTTCGGCTAGAACTTTTGTGGCTCATGAAGATCAATTTAATAATAATTGTCAATAAAAAGCTTTGATTTGAATACTGTATAATTTTGAAGTCAACCAGTGAATTTATCTGACGTTTTCTAGGCTAAATATTTCAATCTTTAACTTTTTAAATGTCTAAAGTAAAATTTAAAAAAGTATGAAATTTGAATTTTTCTTTAAATAAAAAAAAAATTATTATTTTCTATGAGAATCGTAAAGTGGTTATCAGGATACATCTACCTACCAAGTTTCAACTGTGTAATGCAAATAATTTTAGAACAAAGTGGCTGTGATATACATACGGACGGACAGACAGACAGACAGTTGACGAATCTTGCGAAACAGACTATATAATTATCTCCGTTATCTATTACCAGTTAAATGAACTTAACTTTTGTGCATGGTACCGGGGAACTTTTCGACTAAGCTACGCTACGTACGAGTCACTAATGAACAGGCTGACCCACTGTCAAAAAGAAAGGGTACGAGCTCACCAGATGACGTCATTAGGGAATTTCCTTGCTGAATTTCGCTCGGTCATATGGATTTCCTTAATCACAGTCTACAACGAACGACTGACTTTGTCTTTCATACAAAATGAAAGGCAAAACTATATTTGCAGTTGTTGAAAATGTGCTTGAATTACAAAAGTACCAGTTTGATAATAAAGTAATTTCGTATACTTCTGACTCAAAAATTGTATTGGGGAGATTTCGCTAAACTCGATCTGGCAACCGCATTTTTAATTTGACAGCGTTAGTTACAACTGTCACCGTTGCGTTGGCCAGAAGATCCTTGTCGCACTGTACCAGTTGAGAGTAGATCAAGATCTAAACTGGAAGTTACTCGTAAAGTCCTTGTGTAACCATATTTATACCTTTCGCCGCTATGTGCGATCGGAAGCGGACGTGTCCGTTGCACAACAGAATCATTTTAATTCGCGACTAGCGCAGCCAAACATAGCGCCGTCAGTAAGCAATGGGTTCGCAACAACTCATTGCTAACGAATTGTTGGCATTCATACAACATGCCATCGACACCATGGACGAGGTCAGCATCATGCAGATCTGCAAATCAAATTTCAAGCAGGAAGAGATTTGCAGTGGCAAGGCGCTGCTGTTCCAGACGCTCGGTAAGAGTGCCCAGATGCCGTCTCGCCGGAGGGATGGAGGTGAAAGAAGTGTGCAGGACATCATAACGTTGCTGAAGGAGACCGATCCCGATGAAGTGCCTTCGTTTGTGGCAAAGGAGCTGCACAAGTTGCCCCCTGTCACTTTCGATCACGTCGACGTTACCAGGCTGTTGAAGGACATCACGTTCCTGAAAGCGAGTCTGGCCGAAGTGCATGCCAAGCTGGAGGCCTCAGAGAACACCATAAGTGACCTGCGTGCCAAAGTGTCGCTATTAAGCAACACTGCTCCATTTAGTAGGTCACCTGAGGCATGCAGTGTCAACGCACGTCGCGGGGCGCAGAATGCATCGGTCAGCAGTTTCGGGTCGGCGCGAAATGATGCGTCACTCGGCGCGGTCACTGACATCGTTGGAGCTACTGCGCGCCCCACCACCCCACCCGCAGCGCCGCAGGAAACACCACGCGTGTTGACATCAACTCCAACACGTGCATATGCTGCAGCAGCCGCTGGAAAGAGCAATCTTATGACTGCTCCTAAGACGCTGGCATCACAGGCCGATAAGTGTGATGAGGAGGGCTTTACCAAGGTTGAGAGGAAGAAAAGGAAGCCCTCGACTCGTAACCAGTGCGGCACCGCACCGACTGGACCGAACCACCTGCTTCGTCCTGCGATACCAGTGACGCTGCTGTACGTGTCCCGGCTGCATTACTCTACGAAGGTCGAGGAGATTGTGGAGTACATCCGTATTAAGACCAAGTTCACACTGAGGGTCGAACGGTTGGAATCTCGTCATAATACGAATTTCAATTCGTTTGTAGTAAGGGTTCCGACCGAACAGCTGTCGACCTTCACAAAAGAAGAATTTTGGCCGAGGGGTGTCGTATATCGTCGGTTTCGTGGACGGCTACCTGACACCAAGTTGCGGAACACTACGCCGACAAAATAGTGTATTATTTGAATGTTTTTTGTGTTTTTATTTAAATATTTATGTTAGTCTTTAAGGTATATATTGTATGGGCCTTTGTTGCCTGAAACAAATGATTAAATAAAAATAAATAAAATAGCTTCGCTCGCCTGTGCCTTCAACAAAATGAGAAAGGTGAAAATACTGCAAACGGCACTTATCAGTAATCACATACCACGCGTACGTACGTAGCTTCAATTTTGCGATACGGGTTCCCCAAGATAATAATCTTGGGGAAACACGCCGCGTATAGTATAGTATAGCGTATAGTATGCGATATGGGTCAGATTGTATCCTTAGGCGATAAGTGATAAGTGCCGTTATTAAGGTTAGTATCTTGGGGAAACACGCCGCATACTATACTATACGTATTTACTGTCACCCATTTGTCACCGGCAAATCACGTGTAGTGGAGGTTTTGTGTTCCAAATAAATATTTATTTTTATTTTTAAAAAGAAACAGAATATAATGTTATTAGTACTGGCTTAAGTGTGAATGGTACTTCCTAGGCACTTTTTATGTAGTGTTGTATTAAATAATACATAATTTAACGACTTAATGACGGCATTTTTCAATTTTTGATACGCGATAACACATTTTTTTTTCTTTTATTTATTTAAGGGACTTTTACATAAAAGTACGTCAGTCCCATCATAACCTAAGAATATGTTGTTCAATTTCTTTACACTATTTTATAATTTCTTAAACAAGTATTTATCATTGATGAGTCACCAAAACCATATTACATACAAGTCTCGCAGCGTCTGATGCAGGTTGCGCTAAAATAGTTTGAAAAATCCCAACATCTGATGTTGAGATATTTAGTTGATTCATCAAGGATTGGCGCTCTCTTTGATTTTTAACACATTCCAAAAGCAAGTGTTGTACATCTTCTACCGTATTACAAACAGAACAATTTGGCGAGTCAGACTTTTTCATTAGATGTGCAAACTTGTTGGTCGGAACGTGTCCAGAGCGAAGTCTGAACAGGAGTACAATAATTTTCCTACTTAAGTCTACATTTGTAAACCACGGTACGCGAGGAGGCTCACTTATCATGGTCTTAAACCAGATGCCTTTGACCAAGGATATTTCATTAAAATTTTCTTTCCACATACTGTGATGTTGATTTTTTTAAAAATATATGGAAGCTCAGAGTGGTAAGGATCGATTGCAAATTCAAAACCATCCAGTATAGCTCTTTTGGCTAGTCGATCAGCCTCCTCCTTACCTTTTATACCTACGTGTGAGGGAACCCATTGCAAGCATAACGAATTGCGATTTACAATGCTTTCGTGAATTAGCTGCAGTATGTCATATGCTATCGGTACACCTCTTTCGCCAGAGGCGCACCGAGCAATATGCTGCAGGGCACTCTTACTATCTGTGTAGATAACAATTTTTTTACGATTTGTGATCTTAGCGTATTCAAGTGCCTTGCAAATCGCAACCAGCTCCATCGACATTATTGAAACGTTTGCAGTTACTTTAAATAATCCAACATGCTTACTTTCTACATCACAAAAGGCTGCACCGTTCCCTCTCTTATCTTTTGAACCATCCGTGAATATTCTGCAATAGCTTTCGTCATATTTTTCCGAAATTTCTTTGATTATATTACTTTTTAGAGCGTTAGGTTTTAAAGAATGTTTTGCTTTTTTAACACAGTCCAGGGAAGCTCTTATGACATTAAATGCGTCGATCTGGGTAACCCAGATATCAAGACTATACATCTCCAACGGGTATGACGAAATCACTGCAACATTTCTAGTTTGACTAAAAGCAGCGCTAAGTAATGGTGTTTTGTTTCTCGCCGACTGTCGGCCTCGATAAGTTAAAGCATGTTCCTCAAGAATAGCAGCTGTCGGTGCATTTGCCTTTATACAATATTTGTAAGCCAAGTAACTTCGTCTCAAAAAAAGTGGAGGGATACAGAGTTCTGCCTCCATAACATGTATAGGAGAGCTCTTAATAAATCCTCCAATTATACGTAAGGCTTGATTTTGAATCCTATCCATCTTAGACAAGTGGGTTTTTGCGCAACTAGCATACAAATAACAACCATAGTCAAATCTACTTCTTATAAGAGAAACATAAACTCTCCTTAAATGTCTAGGATGAACGCCCCAACCGGATCAAGCTAAAATTTTTAAAATATTTAGAAATTTTGATGTCTTTTCGACTGTTTCGTTGATATGTTTCCTCCAAAGCAAGGACCTGTCTAGCCAGAGTCCTAGGTATTTTATGCATTCGGCAGACATTAGTGGCTGATCGTTAATTTTTAATAATACTTCATTGTTTCTTCTACCTTTTTTAAAAACACAGTATTTTGATTTTACCGCAGACAGTTCTAATCCCTGTTTTTCTAATTGCTTAATAACTTCATTTAATGCATGTTGTAGATGTTCTTCACAAATTTTAATATTTTTATCGCTAATATAAAAGACAAAGTCATCGGCATATTGACACACAAATACATTTCTTATTTGTTGGGCTATTTTTGAGGTGATAATGTTAAAAATAAGGGGAGAGATAGGGTCTCCCTGCGCCAAACCTTTATCTGTCCATCTAACTATTACATCATCACCTTTTTGGTTTTTAATTTTTAGGTGCCTCTCGTTTAAGAAAGACCAAAGGTAATTACAAATCTTCTTCCCTACTTGAAGCTCATTTAAGAATGTGGTAGCTTGTAGAACTGATACATTGTTATATGCGTTTTCGATGTCTAAAAAACACGCAACGGTAGGAGTATTTTTCATAAAATTAATTTGTATGTATGAAATAAGACGAACTAAACAGTCCAAACTGGACTGAGACCTTCTGAATCCAGTTGAATATTTAGGAAGAATATGTTTTTTTCTACAAACCACTCCAGTCGCCGCGCTAACATAGAATGAAATATTTTACACACACATGACATTAAAGAGATTGGTCTTAGCTTTGGTTCAGTATTAGGGTCACTAGCTGCTTTGGGAATAGGGACAATCAGCACATTTCTCCATTGTCTAGGCACATAACTAAACTTAAAAACCGGTTAAGTGCGTGTCGGACCCGCGCACTGAGGGTTCCGTGCCACCCTTAACTGAATTCAGGGTTCACTTACTTTTACTTAACGAAAACATCACAATATATTGTTACAGCAAAAATAACTTTGTTTTTCATAGTGTTTGTATGAAAGACAAAGTTATATTTGCGGTTGATAAAAATGTGCAATATCTCAAAAACTACTGGTTCGATCTCCTTCAAACCAATTTTCGTTGCAAGTTTTTCTTGAGATCTAAATCATGTATTTTTTTCAAAATTTTCACTTTCTTAGTTCAAAAGTTAGATGGGGGGGGGGGGGGACGCCCATTTTACCACTTTGGAAGCGTCTATATCTCAAACCTTACACTTTTAGAAAAAATGGTTCTAGAAACCTCAACATCATTTTCAAAGACCTATCCATAGACACCCCACGCGCATAGATTTGAGTAAAAAATTTTTTTTTGGTTTTAGTTTCATGTATTGTATGTATTTTTTCATGTATTTTAGTGTTTTAGTTTCAGGAGCCCCCCCTTAAATATTATTTTTTCTTACTTTTTGTATCTGAATCGGAAAGCGGTGAACAAAATACACCTACCTACCAAGTTTCAGCTATGTGATGTTTATAGTTTCAGAATAAAGTGGCTGTGACATACGGACGGACAGACAGACAGACAGACTTGACGAAACTATAAGGGTTCCGTTTTTTGCCATTCGGCTACGGAACCCTAAAAATGGCATTATAAAGACTGAGCAAATATATCTTTCCATTCTCGGGTAAATTGTATATCATAGAGTGGGAGATTTCGTCCTCTCCAGGAGCAGTATCCTTCTTTTTTAAAGCGTGTTTCATTTCTTGAATAGTGAAAACAGATTCTAAGAGCTCATTAGAGGAATTAAAAGCTGGTGTAGAGTTAGAAACCGATTCAGGTGCTAGAGATAACAAGAGCTCATTCCTTTTCCCGTCCGTTGCGTTGAAAAACGTCCGCCTAAGACCTTTAGCCCATCTCATTTTTTGCCATGCCTCTCTAACTGATGTTGTTTCGTCAATACCGTTGCAAAATGTTTGCCAACTTTGTGCTTTTGCTTGACTAATTAGACGTTTGGCTTCTTTAATTTTGTCATTTAGTTTATTAAGATTTTCAGGTGTTGGATTGCGTCGAAAGTTCTTTAAATATAACCTGCGTTGAGCAACTACATGAGACAAGGCGGGAGTCCAGTATGGTTTGGGCTTAAAATTATTTTCTGGGTTAGGGTTTATCTTAGTAAAAGGTATACTCTGATTGGCGGCATTAATAAGTTGTTCCTGGAAGTGATCGTATTTAGATTGAATTGTATTTCTCTCAATTATATCAGCTGAAGTGAGCGTTTCCTCTAAATGTTTCCTATATAATGCATAATCGGTTTTACTGTAATTGCGACGCTTAATTAATGGAAGGTTATTATTGTAATTCATATGTAGTTTTAAAACAAGGTGATCACTACCTAAATTCTCCTGAGAGACTTGCCATTCAAAGTTAATTGCAATGTCAGATGATGCAAAACTAATATCCGGGGAACTTTCTTGCATGTTGCCATCAACCAATTTGACCCTAGTGAATTGGCCATTATTAAGGTAAATAAAGTTGTTATCTAAAGCTGAGTCGGAAAGCTGCGTTCCTCTTGTATCTATTTTGTATGACCAATTTGTATGGTGCGCGTTAAAATCCCCAGCAATTAACGATTTTTTGAGCAAAGCGCAAAAATGACATCCCAATCTGATTGAGAAGTTTGTACATGCGACGGACAATAAATAGAAACTACGTGCTCTAAAAAGCTACAATTTAGTAATTTAATTTTAACTATGTCTATGTCTGAATTATTTAATCTTATGGGACATACCTGTACTTGTAAAGACTTATGAATGATGATAGCCACCCCACCATACCCGTCATACCTGTCGTTCCTATAGAAGTTATAATCGCTAAGATGGATAGGTGCTTTAGGTTCCAGCCATGTTTCACTTAAAATAGCAATATGAATCCGTTCTTGAGTAAGCAAAGCACCGAAGCTGGCCAGTTTAGGTCGTATAGATTGTGCGTTCCACTGTAATATATTAATCACGGAGCACTTAGATGGCCTTTTATCCATCAAAAATGTTTTTAAATAATATTTCTATTGCCTCTCCGTTGCTGACAAAACTTATTAGATAATTTTTGATTTCTTCTACAACTAATTTTACAAATGAACTTATTTTATCTTCAAAAGAAGTGTCGTTGACAATGATTGCTTTAACTTTCAATAAAAACTTTTTAAATTCAAACTTTTGCTTATTTTTTTCAGAATGTTCAGGTTTCTTTACTTCCTCAAAGTTCAGTTCTTCTTCATTTCTTAATATTTCACCTTGTACGACTTCGTTTTTCTTCTTCTTCTTACGTTTTATCTTATTTCTTTCAGCCCTAACCTGTGAGTTCAAGACTTGAATTTCCTCTTCTATATCTAGTGTACTGTCTGAAAGCGGTTTCTCTTCATGTACTTGTGCCTGTGTTATTAGTACGCTGCTGTACGACTTCTTATTTTTCGTTGGTATAATAGGGCTGGAATTCACCTTTGTAGTGAACGCAGTTTTTTCTTTTGCGGCTTGATTTTGCAGGTATGATTGCAAGGCTTTTCTATATGTAGAATTTTGTAGACGCATTATTTTCCTTATTTCGTTTTCTTTGATTAATAAAGGGCACTTTTTATCTAATGCCATGTGGGGTCCTTTACAATTTATGCATTGGTAGATTTGTGTCTCGCAATTATCGTGATCCTTGCCACATTTAGGACAGAATGCTTTTTTAGTAGGGCAAAATTTCGCTATGTGGCCAAATCTCCAGCAAAGGGAGCATTGTGTTACTGGGAATTCATATGATTCCACCTTAAATCTGCACCCATATGCGTGCACATACGAGGGTAAGGTAGAATGTTTAAAACCGACTCGTATTGACTCACTATCGACCCACTTCCCATTGAGATCCAGTCGTTTAAGTCGTATTATAGATATTATTTCGTAAGGACTTTCCAGTGATTTTTTAATCTCCTCAGTAGCAATATCCAAATCAACACCCTTAATAACTCCGTATGAGATGTTATTTTCGGTAGTCAATTGACATCTATATCCATAATCAACCATTGTTGAGCAGCGAAGTAATTTATCAGCACACTCTTTGGTATCAAACTGTACGAGCACTTTGAATGGACTTTTATATTTTATATGGTTTATGCCATCTATTTTTTCATTATTCATTAATTTAGCTAACGCAAACTGTTTTGGTAGTGCCGTTAAAGAAGTAATACATACTTGAATTGTGTTTTCCATGTCTGGAGTCTCTTCTAGGTTGGATTTACAGCTTGCATTTGCTTGTAAAATTAGTGAATTGCTCCTAAGTAGTCTTTTGGCTTTTCTTCTTGTAACTGTAACTGTAACTTGTAACTTGTAACTGTCACAGACGATGGCAGAGAGGTTCACAGATGAATAATATACAGGGTGTCCCGTAAGTAGTGGTTCAACTGAAAACCGTAGATGGATGAGGTCATGATCTATCAGAATAGGCCAACATGGGTTAAGAAAAGTCTTATGGTTTAAGAGTTATTCAATAATTTATATTTTTTCCAAAAAAATAGACTTACGTCACTTTGGCTCTGACCATTATTTTAATATAGCGAAAATTAATGTTTTTTCTGAATTATTATAATTTTTGCATAATTGAACTATGTAGCCAATCATCATCATCATCATCATCATTATCAGCCGAAGGACGTCCACTGCTGAACATAGGCCTCCCCCATGGCTTTCCACAACGACCGGTTGTGAGCGGTCTGCATCCAGCGCGATGTAGCCAAAATATTAAATATCAATATTTTATCTCTTTCATAATTAAAGCTGACAGTTCAAAATTAAAATGATTAAATGTCATGAAAATGTTACCAGATAAAACTCAAACAATGGATTAACCCATTCAGCAAATAATTTCAGTCATCTTAATTAATGAAAATGAAAATTTGCACGAAGTAAATGTAGGTCATAAAACGTGATTAGCAGCAGCTACTAGGCTCCCGGATGGATACACTATAAAAAAGGTGAATAAACTTTGATTTTATGATTGTTTATTCTCTAATTTAGACGTTTTTTTTTTATAAGTCGGTGGACTCAATTCTGGCCATGCGACTTTAAATTTAGTAATTTCCCTTTCCCTTCTAACTAAATGAAAAGAGACCGACTACAATGATTTGGAAACGTCAAACTGAACAACTGTACAGAAAAATACTTGCGAAATTTAGTGTAGCCCATAGACAATTAAGTGGCGATCTCTTGATGTTCCTGCAAAATTGTCTTTGAAGTACTATTTTTTTAGCAACTAAGAGCCTTTATAATTTGTCGTAACTAAATTACTTATGTGTGTCTCTTATAATTTAGTTAGAAGGTAATGAGAAATTACTTCAGGTTTAGTCAATTGCATGACCAGAATTGAGTCCAATAAGTAATAAAAAAGACATTACGAGATGCCGGCAAAATAAGACGATAAAAGAACTGCAAAGCTTACCTATTAATTTGTTTACTCGCTAGGTAACCATTTAGGTAGTCGAGAAGCCCGGTAGCTACTAACCACGTTTACAGTCGTGATAATTTTCTTTTTCATTAATTAATGATGACTGAAATTATTTGCTGATTGGGGTAATCCGTTGTTTGAGTTTTATCTGGTAACATTTTCATGACATTTAATCATTTTTATTTTGAACTGTCAGCTTTTATTATGATCCTGAGAGGTAAAATATTGAGTTTTTTTTTTAAATGCCTACCTTGCCAATGTTTTGAGTGAAACTGTTTTTTTAAACCCGAAACGTAGCACTATTATAGTATTTTGTAATCTGCATTAAATTTATAAGTTTTTAAGCTGTTGGGCACAAACTGTCCAGTATACTTTTTTTCGACACAGGTCTTTAAACTTTTGAGTACAATTTTTGCCAACCAAAAAAAATCAAAATATTGTCATTTTCTGACTAAACTATTGAAGTTATTGTTAAAAAAAATTTTTGCTACATAGTTCAATTATGCAAAAATTATAATAATTCAGAAAAACTTTAATTTTCGCTATATTAAAATAATGGTGAGAGCAAAAGTGACGTAAGTCAATTTTTTTGAAAAAAATAAATAAATTATTGAATAACTCTTAAACCATGAGACTTTTCTTAACCTTTGTTGGCCTATTCTGATAGATCATGATCTCATCCATCTACAGTTTTCGGTGGGACCACTATTACGGGACACCCTGTATGTATCGAGAGCTTATAGCACCCACCCACCAACGTATGTAGAATGACAGCATGGGCGCCACGATCGAAAAGGGTTGCCGCTTTTTACAAAAAGAGTACTTACCTCTTATCGTACTCATGAAACGATGGATACTTTCTATATGCTTTTTTGTTATACAATTCAATTTTTCCTACTTGTATAAATTCCTCGTGTAGCCCAGTCACTGAATTTCGGGTTACAGTTATTAATAACTATTTTATTTTGAGGGAAAATAATATCAAATTGCTTTTTAAATACCTAAAATAAATGATCATACGTGTACATGACACTAGCATTTTTTTATCAAAAGATTTCGGAATGTGGATGAATATCCCGTCCGTGCCGATGGCTAATCTTAGATTGACGATGGACACTCAGAGATTTACCGTAGTCGGATACAACTCAGAGAACTTTTTTTAAGATAATTTTGTTTGAATCATTTTCCATTTAATTTTTAATGAGCTATCTTTATAATTATCATAAAACTTTATTGACACCGTTGTGCAGATTCAATGACAATTCGTTGTATCATCATAAATTATAGTGTACAAACTAAAAAATATATAGGCATACAAATAAATACAACAAGTGCTACAAGGGTAACATAATAAAAATACTGTTTTCTACTAAACAAACGTGAATACAAACACTGCAGTATCACTAATGTTAGGTATACTTGTAGGAAATGCATTGTTCCAACAGCATTAGTATTATTTTATAGGAGAAGCGTTAATTAGAAGAAACCAATTTTTTGGAGACTGACTGTCATCAGCAACTTCAGTGTTTCCTGTTTCTCTTTTCTTTTAATTTTTAATAAAGAGTGCTCTACATACATACTCTAAATATTCGATTTTTTAAACTTACAATATAAATTGATGATTAAAAATTAATGTGTTACCGACTTTGTATTAATGTTAAGCAAATTATATTCATAATGATGAGTATTCATCGTAAAGGACATGTTGGGATTTTACCCAAAGTATGCACTCTTCCTAGTCTGAGTTATGACAAGTAAAATGTTTAATACTTTGCGTGAATTTAAATCCTTTTCCAGGCTTAGTTGGGAGAGGTTGGGGACTGGGGACATTGGACTCTAACAAATAATAATAGTCCTAGCCGATTTCGACTACGATGGCCAGTCACAACGACTAACCGACTGCGCGGGACATATTATAGTGCAGAAGTGTCTGCGCAAACACAGGTGCACTCTCTATTCCTTTCACTCTCATAGCCCGATGGGACAGCAATATTTGGACCCTATTTTTGAATCACTCGCTTCAAGATGGCGAGTGATTTTCGTTAGAAGTTGAATTAAAAGTCAAAGGAAATAACTCGTTTTCGAAAGAAAATCACTCGTAATATTGACGCTTTAAAATGCGACCCTCTCCCCGCTCCACCGAGGCAGATATTCTGTGGAGGCAGTTAAACAAATATTTGCCTATGAAAACTAAATGTCACGGAAACATGCCACTTTGTCGCAAAATGATGTAGCAAACTCATTTTAATTTTAAAATTAATGAAAATTAATGTTACTTGTTATGTTTAAGGATCTAATGTATACAATTAAAACGCCAAATCAGAAAATACTTTTAATTTATTTGGTTCTGAAATTTACGCGCTCATACTACTTATTGATTAATTAACTAAAAACACTTATCAACAACCGTCGTGACAGATTCTGCAAAGCATTCGAAACGGCAGGAATGTAAAAAGTTTAATAAATATGCACGAAATAATATATCCGTAGTGTGTTAATCAATGCGTAGAAATTATTGGTTTTATTAGTTACGTAATGCATAATTTTCTCCAAAACTGCTCATATCAATTTGACCACTGCTTTACCGGTGTTTTCTCCTTCCATCATACCGACCCAAGCATCGTAAATATTATCGAAACCTTCGGTAATGTGCTCCCTAGCTATTATTTGTCCGCTTTTTATCCATTTGGCTAATTCTGACACAGCTTCCGGAATTTTATCCGCCCAATGCCATAATTGAAAACCTTCCATTTTCAATTGTTTGAATACGAAAGATGGTTGCACAACGGGAGCCAAGGAAACGTTTGAGCTGTTGTCATTAACCGTGCTCATGTACCCGACCACAACTATTCTACCGAACATGTTCATTTCACCTAAAATAATACTGCTAATCTCTCCCCCGACATTGTCGTAGAAACAGTCGACACCGTTCGGCGCAGCTTCCTTGAGGGCGTTACGAATGTTTACGGTTTTGTAGTTGAAAGCCTTGTCGAATCCAACTTCTTTTTCGAGCCAATTCACTTTGGCATCAGTGCCGGCGAAGCCGATCACTTTGCAGCCCTTAATCTTTGCAATCTGTCCCACGATGGAGCCCACGGCGCCCGCCGCGCCAGTTACCACGACCGTTTCTCCAGCCTTGGGTTTGCAGATCTCTAAAAGACCAAAGTACGCGCTCGGTCCTGTAGTGCCCAGGGTACCCAGAAGAAGCGACGGCGATAAGCCATGTAGGTCAGGTACTTTAGTGATCTTATCTCTCGGGTCTACCGCGTTAGGATTAGCGTTAGGGTTCAATACCGAGTAGTCGCGCCAGCCTTGGTGTGAAACTACACGCGTGCCTACTGGAAAGTCAGCATTTTTGCTCTCTATGACAATCGCGACTTGGAATCCAGATTGGTCGTGCGGGACCGGGAAGAACGCACTAAAAACTAAGTGGTAATGGTCCACGCTGACCCACTCAGTTTTGACAAGAATCTCGCCATTCTTGAGGGCGGGTAATTCTTCCTCGACAATCTGGAAGTTGATCCTCTTAGGAGCGCCGTTGTGGTGTTTCTGGACAACGTATTTTCTCGCTTTAACCATGGTTGGAGAAACTTATACTTTCCGAGAAGTGAAAGGGCAGAACAATAACTCTTTTCGTAACGACGACGTTGCTGCACGGTACCTACAAGGTTTACTAATATTGACCCGTTTGTGTTATGATTATATACAAAAAAAAACGGCAAAGTAGGAGTTGGAGTCGCGCACTGAGGGTTCCGTGCCAATTTAAACTTACTTAGCCAAAATACTATATTGTTTATAGCAAAATAACTTGTTTTTTATTGTGCAAATACACTAAAGACAAAGACAAAGTTATATTTGCAGTTGTCAAAAATGTGTTTAAATTAAAAAAGTACCAGTTTGATAATACGAAGTAGAGATGGGCCGAGGACTCGGTTAATACTCGGTACTCGGCGTACTCGGCAGGTTTTTTGATACTCGTACTCGGCCGAGTAACTCGGTTTTAATACCGAGTATACTCGGTTTAAGTAAAGCAATATATTTAGGTAGAAATCATCTAAACGACTGAGGAAATTTATCACATCCTCAATTATGATAATAAATGAGTAGAGACAAAATGAGGAAAACGTTACTAAAAATAATAATGTGTGAAATTTTATAAAGTTAGATTGTGTTGTGGTGATGCAAAGCTCTCTGCACGTTCTAGTTACAGACCATTTTTTTTTCTTCGTAGACTTCACCAGCCTCCGAAAATAATCAGCCGTGAATGGTGCTTGCAGGTGCTCATAGAAACACTCTTGTTAATCGTGCCAGTTCTAAATACCTTGTTAGGGGCCCTGCCCACCACTCGAAGGGACATTTGTCTTTTGCTAGCAATTTTTTTGAAATAGCGACCTTATTTAAATTAAGTAAATAAAATGTAAATTCGTCATTAGCTGTAAGTCTTACATGTCTATATTTTATGTTATCATCATGCTGTGGATTTTGTAATACAAAAAAAAGTAATGGGGTTTTAGGATCATCGCGCTCTAGTGGCTTGATGAAAGCTTATTCTGCGCGAACCTGGTTTGTACTTGTTTACACACCCGAAACAGGAGTTTGATTGACCGAGTTACTCGGCCGAGTACTCGGTTGGAAAAAAAATGAACCGAGTAATACTCGGTACTCGGTACTCGGCAAAAGTGCTACTCGGCGCATCTCTAATACGAAGTAATTTCGTATACTTCTGACTCAAAAATTGTTGAGTGTGGACTGTGGCATCCGTCAAGGGAGTGTGCTAGGACATCTACTGTTTATTCTATACAGGGTGTTTCATGTAACGTGTCAAGCCGATGCGCGGTGATAGGTGAGTGCCATGTACCTATCCCTATGTATTAATTTAATTTGATTTTAGTATATTTTTAAATGTAATTTGTACTTTATGTCTTTTTTCACATTTTATTATACCAATTTATCAATTATTCATACTGATTGTAATAGCAAAACATGTGCACACCAGTATGTACCATCTATAAATACCGTGTTTTTATGCAAATTAAAAGCGAACTGGTAAAAAATAAATAAAAAATATATAACTGTAGATCATAATAAATACTTTCAACCAAAAGTGGTTTGAATACGATGAGCTCTAAAAACATACGCGTTTACTCTACAGCAGTTAATAAAAATAAAAGAAATTAGGAAAAATATCTATGTCATCATCATATGTCATCTTTGTCAAAAGACCTATTCATATACTCTGATTTTTAATTAGATAGACCAGAATCACAGCTTCAATCGAACTTTTTATTTTTTAATGTTGCTAGCGTAGTACCGATAGTGTTGTAACAATTCAATTGTACGTGATGAATTGAACTTGTGATATGAATTTTATTAATGTGATTTAAATAATTAGGATATTATGCATGTAAAACTTTACATGAAACTACAAATGAACGTAATACATGAAACAATTTTTGTAAGGAGTAAAAAAATTCTAGGTTTCTCTTCCAATAGCAATATTTTTGTTTAATTTTACCTATTTTGATTTTTCAATACTTTCTATAAATTAATTCTTAGAAATAATTGTTATCTTTGTAGGTTTCCTGATTTTTTAAATAGATTTTATCCGAATATTTTAAAATCGATTAAAACAACAATTGAATGAAATTGAAACTTACTATTATTAAGGACCAACACTATTTTTAAATTACGAAAAAGTGGCCACCCACCAAATGTCATTTTGGTCTATCTAATTAAAAATCAGAGTATAGACACCCACACGCATAGGTTTGAGTTTGTTTTAGTTCCATGTACTTTCCTTAAATGTCACAATTGTAAGGCGGCCGACAGAATACACCTACCTACCATGGACCAATATTTTGTCCTACAGACCTACCAAGTTTCAACTGTGGAATGCTAATAGTTTCAGATTAAAGTGGCTGTGACATACGAACGGATAGACAGACTGTAAGACTTTTGACGAAAGTATTCCATTTTTTGCTTTCGGCTACGGAACCCTAAAAATGACATCATTATTATTACCTATCTATACTATACTAGAATCGATAACTGATAACAACTGAGCAGTTGCTCAGATAACGGTTGTCAGTTTTTTTTATTAGGTCGTCGTGTATCTATGTTATGGAATATGGAATCTTTGGTTACTAATTTCACCATCTTTTAAGGGTCACAGAGTAATGAAAATTGGCAGCTGGGTGAATCAACTTTTCTCTGTCCCAACGTGAAAAGTTGAGAGAAATAAAAAAGTTAAGGGGATCATGATTTTTACAAAAGATCCGTCTTCCTCAATTATTAATCAATCATATTCCAAAAAAGGGCACGAATTTTGATGTGTGATTTACGAGTAAATTATCTCAGTCCAGCTAAGGACCTAAAAATCAGTCCCCTGGGTGACCGTTATTTTGACCAATAAAATAACAAAAAATCGGTACATAAATAACTGTCTTAGCAAGATCTATTTAATAAAATTCTAAATCAGTTACCACATATTTATTAACTATTAAGACTTTTTTTATATACCTGAAAACTATGTCTCTTGAGTCACTAATCCAAAAACCAATCCTAAAAGTTCTTATAATTCTTTAGAAAACAGTCACATAATAAAAATACTTCTTGGGCTAACTTATCTCATAAACCTTTAAAGTTCTACATAATATTTTTCGTGGTAAAATACTTGTCAGTGAAATAAAACACAGAAATCTGCGCAAAAACAGGGGGACAATATGGTTTGTCAGGAGACAATATGTAACCCAAGAGACAATAATATGCAAATAAACAACAATTTTATCAAAAAGTTTTACAAGCATAACAAATGTATATGCCTTTCTTTGTAAGAAAAGACAGAAATCACAACCGTATCATCTTATTTCAAGGTTAAGCAGTACGTTTTGTCATTTCTCTACTTCAATTTGGGCTAACCTCAGTAGAGGATAAGCCTGAATAATATTATTGAATCAAGAGATCATTCTCGCTCAAGCTATTCATATAATGCAACTGGCAACTATCTAAGAGGCTCTTAATTATTTCGGAAAAACAGGTAGGGCATAAAGTTTCTGGGGTTTTGTGTCTTGTAATTGCCCTAAAACAGCTCGTCCTCCCGAATCTGGGCTGAAATGTAACACCTCTATCCCTTAAAAGGGATTTAAAGGAAATTTATTTATTTATTTTATTTATTACACTTCATGCACAAACAAAAGGTACATATGGCGGACTTAATGCTAAAAGCATTAAAAATAAATAAATTTCCCTGTGCCTGATCACCTGAGTATCTGTCTCAGTGACTGAATACCTTCTGCTTCTTTGAAGTTGAGATTGGATGACCTTCCGGCTGAAATCCAATCTCAACTTCAGACAGTTAATCAAATCCATATCCTAAACATCAGCTAAAAACTTGAAATTATCTCCAACGTTAGCAATACTTCATTCCAAAGCAACTTCCTCAACTTTTTAAACTCAGGTTTGATATTGTATGGACTACATTATTATTTTGAGGACTTTGGATCTCCCAAATACCAACTGACTGTGTGGATTCGGAACCGAGCCACAAGAGTTGGGGGATGCTGAACTTAGTCAGCATAAGCTGCTTAAGCAGTTTAATAAATTTCGAAGCCAATCCAGCCCCTTTTTAGTATCTGAACACAAGACGTGAACGAGGTTTCCACCCTAATGTCATAGTCATAACAGTTTTAAGCACCAGATGTTATCGATCTACATTTCTGATGCGTACAGCTAAGGAAACCAACTCTTGAATTGAGTGACAATTGCTTCGTCGAGTCTAGGTGGGACAAATGATCCAACTAAGTGGGTATAACTTCGAGAACGAAAGTTCTAGATTGAAGATCTTTTATCAAAAGAGTAGAGTTCACCGGTGAGATGGGAAGACGACTTGCAACTTAACTGCTTGCAACTGGTCTCTATAGAAAACTATGGGAAGGTTTATTATTAGCAATGGACATCCTACGGCTGTTAACGATGGTATTGATTACTACATAGGACCCGGACTTTTTGGGCAAATAGAATAGATTAAAGTCAGACATGGTCTTTTTTCGCCTGAATTATGTATTACGTAATTTACGTACCACATTTAATATTATGTATTTTTTGTTTCTCTCGATCTTTTTGTAAGTTTTCTCTTACAGCGCCTTTGTGTTTTGGCATGGGTGTATGATATCATTTCTCTGTAATAGATTACATTTATACTGAGTATAATCAAAAATTGGCTAAAATTACTAAGTATTATTGTAACAGGTATGGGTATAATATTTCAGACTTTATTATTTGGAGAAATAATAGTAAAACACTGAACATCCATCAGCTTTTAGGAAAGTTATGTGTTGAACTTTACTTAATGAGACGGCAAGATGGGATAGGAAAAACCACTATAATAAGGCTTTATATCGTTAAAACAATATTAAATTACAAGTTATTACAGCAAAAACTAATTATTGTATGATTAAATACACTTTATTGATACAATAACCGCGTTTTGTCTCTGGTGTTACCTCTATTTGTCTCTTGAGTCACCTAAATAGTGAGGAAGGGGACCAGTAACTCCAAAGACATTTAGCCTTTAAAAAAATATAAACACGCCATTAACCACCAAATCACCTTCATTCATATTCTCACGTGATATTAGACCATATTGCTTATTGCATTTTAGTTCATAGTATGAAAAATAAAAGAAATACTTGGGAAAATGCGTGGTTGCCAGCGGAACAGTAAACGTACACTTGGCGTCACCTCTGACGGTGGATGAACTTGCCGAGTAAATTATCAGTCGCGAGAATAACGGACATGGTCACGTGAGACCTAGACCGTTTTCTGATAGGTACAAGCTTTAGTTGTGCCATTTTAAAACATAATACTAAATATAAGATAAGTAAGTCAGGGGACAACAAAATAACTGCATAGAGTCCAGATGGCGCTGCCGTCACGTTTACTTCAGCTCCGCGTATTATTTAATTTTATAAATATACTAATACTGAAATTATGGATTAAAAGTGACAAAATCTAAAGCTTATATAGTGGAGTTCATGTGAGATTGTTATCAATCAAAACCAAACACAATTAATATGAAAAAAAAATCTGAACAGTGTAAAAAGTGACAATGTATGCCTAAAAGTGCATAAACATTAATATCAAGGCAAAACCAGTGAAAATACTCCTCTTCAACCAATTATTATGAGTAAAAAAGTGCATCAAAATAGAACAGTGAACTTGCAAACATTGTCAAGATGCTTATGTTAAATGTGATTGTGACTCAAAACTGTGCAAAAATTCCATTATAGGTAAACCGCGAAATTGAGACCTCGCCTGCGGGGTACAGGGGCGCGGGGGGAGGCGAGAGCGGGGCTTGTGAGAGGTGCGGGCGGCAGGCACATTCTTTTCAAAATTCAGTACGCTCGCTACACAGGTAGCGATAGCATCTGTTGACATGCGCGGACGCTTTGACAGAAATACACAAGAGAATACTGTCTTACTGAAGTCTGAAGATGAGTCGCAGTATATTAGGACACAAAATCTATATTATTGTATTTTTGTCGTGTTTTATTTAAATTCTATTTTACATCATTCTAGCATTAAGTCCACCGTTTGAACACTGTTAAATAACAGTGTTTAAATAAATGCTCTAAATATATACGAATATTATATAATAAAATATAGATCTAAACTCAGTGGAATATAAACTAGATATGAATATGAACTCGATAATACACTCAAACAAAACAGTCGCAATAGTTACCAGGGAATGTTATTTGAAGTTTTTAATTTTGCCAAAAAATCTATATTATTTTAAAATTCCATTTTATTTATTGATCAAAATCCACGATTTTAGATAGTAATATTTAGAATTAATTCACTCTTATTGGTGTAATTGTATTGAATCGAATATTTTTTAATGTTTATAAAGTGTCGACACTGACGACCACTATTGTGACCACTGACGTCACATATCTTAAGAACTGTCACGGCAAATTTCGTCTCTTGTGTATCACCGCCGCCCGCACCCCTTACATTCCCCGCTCTCGTCTTTCCGCCCGCACCCCTGTACCCCGCAGGCGAAGTCTCAATGAAGCGGTTTACCTATAGCATGATTCATAATAACCGCCAATGAACAATTTAAACGAAAAATCAAATCATATGACCCAAACATTCGCTACTTAGCGCTACCATAAGTTAGTTAGTAAGCTACCATAGCGCAACGTTCCAAGCAACGATACCTTGGCACACAATCTCTCAAAGTTCCTGGTTCGGATTACGCCGGGGCCACCCGCAGCCAATTTGTCTTTTTGTATGAATAAACAAGATAAAAATAAAGGCATAAGATAAAAATGACGCCTGGAACCAGAGCAAGTTGCAAGAAAGGAATCACAAATAGTACAAATAGTGGCCGCAAGATGGCAGGAACAGCGACCATAGTAAAGTGTTTTAAATGTAAATCGCAAGTTGACATAAAAAGTACAGTACAATGTTTCTCGTGCAGAAAGCGATTTGAGTTTGACTGCGAGGGCTTATCGGAAAATTTATATCGCCTGATGGAACCGCAAAATAAGAAAACATGGAAATGCAAAATATGTCTTCAAAAACAAAAACAAAACTTAATATCACTCAATAAAAACTCTGACTCCAATATTACCTTAAGAAATAAAGCATCTGATACGAAGTCTGGGCCGTCTCTGTCTGATAGCAACACTACTTTGGACAATATGAGTCATGTAGACTCTATATTAAATAGAAGCTGCCCGGAATAGTAGATTGTTATACAAGGGGAGAAAGCGACCCATTTCACTCGAGATGTTTCTGGCGCTCGAACGAAGTGAGAGCGCCAATAATTCGAGAGTGAAATGGGTGCTTTCACCCGAGTTAAACATACTATTTTTCATTTCGACTGTGAGGAAAACATTAAATTTACAAAAGTGGTTGTAGATGTCTTGGTGAGGAATATGTAGTTCAGCGAGAAAGAAAAAACTCAAGTTTTGAACAAAATATGACAGTTGATTTACAGTACTAACAACACCTAACACGAATCGGTAAACGGCACGAATACATGAAAACAGAGTACAAAAAAGCAGAAAATATCAAATAATTAAAATCTTTGTAAAGAATATCGATCGATTTTTTTCCACAGATAATAACAGAATCCAAAAATAATTTCTTTTTTTTATAAAAGTTTTAACGGCTTTGGACGAATCCTTCCTGAAATGACACTGACAATATAAAATAAAAAAAAATCATCTTGGCATTATGGCGGGCAGCCAAATATTTTAATTGTTAATTGAATTAAAATTAGAAATTGCATATTTTTTATCAACGATTATACATAATACCTACAAAATATGATTTTCAATTTATAGCTAAGCAAAAATGTTTGTTATTTTAATAACATGATGTGACTCAATCATCTTTGGTCCAAGCTTTGACTGCAGGCCTTGACTCTATGCCATGTCAATTAAAACTAAAATACTTTCCACCCTAGGGAGGGATAAGCTATTTTCCACCCGGCTATCTACACAGGAAAGTTATATTTTCCGAACAGGAGAGATGAAAAATACTATACACATCTGGGAGGAGCTAGAAGAATTGAAGTCAAAGATATCCCTACTGGAGACAAAATTGGAAAGTGCTGATAATGAAATAGAAAGATTGATAACAGAAAACTATGAACTTAAAAACATAATTTCATGCAGGGATGCGAAAATCAACAACTTGACTCGAATTTTCCAGTCCCCTTCAAGCTGTAAGAAAAAAGGGAAAACTCCAGATGAAAAGCACAATAATAAAAAAGAACTACCAATGGAATTAGAGCCCACAACTCTAAATGATTCTGCAACATTACCGAATAAACATAATAAGGAAGAAATACAGGAAAATAATCGACAACACACAGCATGCTCAGCCTCTCCCCGCTTTTGTGACATCTCGTCGGATCAAACTGAGAATCACAAAATAGTTATATTAGGTGACGAGCATTTGTTGGGCCTCTCAGCTGCACTCATCAAATCTCGAACCGGAAAATGGAATGACCGATATCGCCCGACTGCTCACATTGTTAGTGAAGCCTCTAGTACAGACATTCTAAAAAGCTGCAATGACGCGTTTCTTAAGGGACTATCAGAAAATGATATAGTTATCCTATGCGTGGGAGCACATGACCAAAACATTGTAAAATTGGAATCTGAATTGCACATAGCTTTCAATAAACTTAAATACCAAAAAGTTTATGTATTACCTGTGTATTACAGTAAGCATTTAAATGTTAAGCTGCTTAATAAGAGAATAAAGCTATGTACAAATATATTTCCTAAATGTAATTTTCTGGATTTTGATGTACATCACTACAGAAATATTGGAGAATATTTGATCAGTTCTTGTAATAAACTTAATATAAGCATCGATTATGAGGCGTATGCCTGTAAATTCCTGAACCCGGAAAATATTGTCAGTTACTTCAAAAAATGTGTTTCCCATAAAATTATACAACACTGTAAAGGGAAGAGGGTAAGACAAACAAATATTTTAGATTACTTTCCTTCTATAAATAAAAATGCAATTAAAGTCAATAATTTTTTTCGTCCCGAAACTAAGTAATAAATATCATAATATTGTTAGAGTATTTCACCAAAACATCCAAGGTTTACTAAATAAACTAGATATTATTGAGATATGCTTAAATGAATTCGCTCTGAGTGATACTATTTTTGATGTATTATGTTTCACAGAAACGTTTGTAAAGAAGGGTAGTGAAAATAATATGAAATTAAAGCAATTTGAATTGGCAGCATCTTTTTGCAGATCAGACCGCAAACGCGGTGGTGTATGTATTATGGTTGATAAATCGATTGACTACAAAGTTATTTGGTGGTGCTCTGATATGGCAGTGGCAAAGGATTTTGAAGTGTGTGCTATTGAAATACCTGTTTTCAATTGTATTGTCGTGTGTGTTTATAGAATTCCTTTGGCTTCCAACATTCCCCGATTTACAAAATGCCTAGATAAGCTTTTGTACAGGCTGACAAGATATAACAAAAAACGGGTTATTCTTGCTGGAGATCTGAACATAAATACTCTCATGGAAAGTAACACATCTAGGAACCTTTGGCACTTGCTTAAAACTTACAACCTAAATTTACATATTAACGAACCCACTAGACTTAAATCATGTATAGACCATTTTGCCAGCAACATCGAGAATGCTAAGGGCAACGTTCACTCTCTACACCTCTCCGATCATAATACGGGACAAACTCTTGAATTCAAATTGTCTCAGATTCGAAAAGTTCGTGCCAAGTACTGGTATAAGAAAGCGCGTGACTATAGTAATGACAATAAAATAAAGTTTCTTCAATGTTTATCAAGTCTTAGCTGGAATGATGTGTATGATGATACACATGATATTGATATCGCTTTTAAGAGCTTTCACGATGACGTATGCCTATTCTTTAATCTCTGCTTCCCAGAAAAAAAGGTTAAAATTAATACAAATAACACAAACCCTAAATGGATTACTAGAGGAATTAAAAAATCTAGCACTGTTAAAAGAGAACTGAGATCATACTATCACATGAATAAAACTTTAGATATTAAGAATAAGTTACTTAAATACACTAGGATGCTTCGAAAATGTGTTAACAAATCAAAAAGTATTCATAATCATACAATTATTAAAAATTCTATTAATAAATGCCGAGCAACATGGAATATTATTAAACAGAAAACGGATAATGTCAAATCACTTAATAAAATCGAAAATATAGATAGGAATAATGTTACTATTAACGATCCCTTAGATATTTCAGTTGCATTTAATGAACATTTTTTAAATTTTTCTAATAAAACTAACAATATCACTGTACCAAATCTATCTAACAATAGTGCTATTCGAAGAGTGGATAAATCTCTATTTTTAATGCCATGTTTTGATCAGGAGATAGTTGATATTATAAAGTCTCTAAAAAATACAAATTCTGTGGGCATAGACGGTCTGCCAACATTTGTATTTAAACTATGTTCTTCCATTTTAGCACCTGTGTTAACGCATCTTATAAAATCATTTACACAGGGTAAATTCCCAAGCATCCTAAAAAAATCAATTGTTAGGCCTCTGTATAAAAAGAATAATAAAAGGGACATGAACAACTATAGACCTATAACACTAATACCCATAATCTCAAAGATATTTGAAAAGGCAAGACCAAAAGAATCATTAACTTCTTGGATAAGCATAATGTTATCGCAGAGGAACAAAACGGGTTTCAAAAGAGAAAGTCAACAACTCTTGCAGCTTTTTCATTAATTAAAAGTGTTGTTACTAGCATTGACAAAAAAAATACAATTGTAGCAGTCTTTTTTGACATGACTAAAGCGTTTGATTTTGTGGACCACCACAAATTGCTGCAAAAATGTGAAAAATGTGGAATTAGGGATCAAGCCTTAAACTGGATTATGAGTTATCTTACGAATCGAGAACAGTGTGTTGAGATAAATAGAATTAATCGCAATAACAACTTGATTTCCTACAAATCACCCTTTTTACCGAACACACGTGGAGTCCCACAGGGCAGTGTCTTAGGGCCCCTGCTTTTTCTAATATATATAAACGATTTGCCGAGATGCGTAGATTTCCAAACCGTTCTTTTTGCAGATGATATATCTCTCATCATAACAAATAGAAGTACAGGCGATTTCAACCAATTGATCAATGCGGCAATAGAACGTATTAGCACGTGGCTAGCACGGAATGATCTTTGTGTTAATGTGTCCAAAACAGCTTATATACAATTTTCAAATTACAAGACACAACGTCAGCACCTACACGTTGTTTGTCAAGGTCAAGTTATTAGTGAAGTAACTGAAACCAAGTTTCTTGGCATCACACTTGATTGTAGTTGGACTGCACATATCTCGACTTTATGCACCAAATTGAGTCAGTTTGTCTTTGCTCTCAAGCGATTGCGTTGCTCGGCTGGAGAGGAGACAGCATTGACTGCTTATCACGGCTATGTTGTCTCAATATTAAGGTATGGGCTCTTATTGTGGGGAAACTCCGTTGATATTAAAAGGGCATTTATTATGCAAAAAAAATGTATAAGGGCAGTTTGTGGAGCTGGCCCTATTCAGGAATGTCGTCCACTATTTAAAAGAATAAGATTGCTTACTCTTACTGGGTTGTATATTTTGGAGGTAGGGATGTTTGTGCGGAAGCATCCAGGTTATTTTGAACACTATAGTGTAGTTGATCCTCGCCTGCGCCCAAGAGACACAACCCGACTGTTGCCGCCTCTAGGTAATACCAGTACGTTGTTCAATAGAAACAGCTATGCCATGGCCATCAAGATATATAATAATATCCCATTACATATCAGGGGACTGCCTACTAACATATTTATAAAACGTTTACGAAATTGGCTAATAGAAAATTGTTTTTATGACCTAGCAGAATTTTATGACATTAAAAAATAATAATAAATAATTATAACACGAATTGACAATATTATATTAATTACCTTGACATATTTTTATACTTCAATTAATTTATATGATAGGACACAATTGATTGTATGACATTTAAATAAATTTTTGCATGCCAATTTTTGGTAAAACATGTGAACCTGTGCTGTAAATAAGATCTGTAATGTACCATGTTTTTCGCAAATAAATGTTTGACTTTGACTTTGACTTTGCACTCCGAGGGACACAATTTCAAATGTCAAAATACCTAAAAAATCGTTAAATTTTTCGGACGTCTCTTTAAACACGTGAAACTATGGGCTTTGTTGATTGGGATGCCATATAAGATTTATCTGCTGTCATACAGTTTTTTCACACCAGACCTAAAAATTAGAGAGAAACTTGCCGTGGGGACAGCAGATTTTTGTATGGGAGCCCAAAATTGTCCCCTGGGTCACCTAGCCAAAAACGAAAAATTTAATTAAAATGTTTATCAAAAAAATATTTTAATATTTCTTAATGATCTAAGTATAAGTTTATTTCATAAAATATATTGAATTAAGTCATTTTTTCCTGAAAATTGCTTTTGAACACTTGGGACACGAAAAGACAAAGAAAAGTTGATTGACCCAGCTGTATGTAATTCTGAGGAAGATTTCATAAAATGGACCGTCGAACTGATCTGATGCTGGAGGCCAATAGATGTGAACCGGAACTTCATGATGAAATATCGTATTATAGCTGTGATTGGAATTGTTACAAAAGTCTCGTAATTAACTTCTACCACCTCAGTAATAGTAGATTGTTATACAAGGGGAGAAAGCGACCCATTTCATCGAGCGCCAATAATTCGCGAGTGAAATGGGTGCTTTCACCCGAGTTAAACATACTATTATTCATTTTGACTGTGAGGAAAAACATTAAGTTTACAAAAGTGGTCGTAGATGTCATGGTGAGGTATTATCTAGTTTAGAACACGATTAGAAAGAGTAACTGCACGAATACTTGAAAACAAACTACATTTTTGTAGAAATATCAAAAAGCAGACTATATCAAATTAAAATCCTTGTAAAAAATATCGATCGATTTATTTCCTCAGATAATAATTGTCAAAATTAAAAAATTATTGTCAATAAAAAAAAGAAGTAATGACACTGTCAATGTAAAATAAATAATAAGTGCCATCTTGGTATTATGGCGGGAAGCCGAATATTTTAATTGTTGATTGATTTAGCAGAAATTAGACAAAATTTTATATTTTTTATATCAACGATCATAAATACATATATGTTTACAATTATAGCTGAGCAAAAATTATAATCATTTTAATAATATGATGTCAAAATAGCTATGACCCAAGCTTTGACTGCATGCCTTGATTCTAAGCCATGCCAATTAAAACTAAATTACTTTCTACCCTAGGGATGGAAAAGCTACTTTCCACCCGGCTATCTGCACAGGAAAGTTCTAGTTTCCGAACAGGGGACCTATTTTTGAATCACTTGCTTTGAAATGGCGATTGATTTTCGTTCGACAACGAGTTATTTCCTTTGACTTTTAAGTCATCTTCGAACGAAAATCACTCGCCACCTTGAAGTTGAACTCGCTTGGTTATGGCGTGTGATTTTCCTTCGAAAACACATAAAAAATCAACGGAAATCACTCAAAATCTAGACGTGAGTACTCACAAAATTGAGCAATGATTTTTCAAATCGTTTTTGTGTAGATTACAACAGGTTTTCATTCCAAAATTCAACTTTAAACACTTTTAGAAAAAATGGTTTTAGAAACCTCAACATCATTTTAAAAAACCTATCCATAGACGCATAGGTTTGAGTAAAAAAAATATTTTAGGTTTTAGTTTCATGTATGAAAGCCCCCCCTTAAATATTATTTTTTCTTACTTTTTGTATCTGAATCATAAAGCGGTGAACAAGATACACCTACCTACCAAGTTTCAGCTAAGTGATGCTTATAGTTTCAGAATAAAGTGGCTGTGACATACGGACGGACAGACAGACAGACAGACAGACTTGACGAAACTATAAGCGTTCCGTTTTTTGCCATTCGGCTACGGAACCCTAAAAATGCTTAATATTTTACCTCTTTCAGGATCATAATATATAAGCTGACAGTTCAAAATTAAAATGATCAAATGTCATGAAAATGTTACCAGATAAAACTCAAACAACGGATTAACCCAATCAGCAAATAATTTCATTCATCATTAATTAATTAAAATGGAAATTTGCACGACAGTAACTGTAGGTCAAAAAAGATGAACGAAGAAAACGTGATTAACAGCAGCTACCAGGCTCCGGGATGGTTATCTGGCCCATAAAAAGGTGAATAAACTTTGATTTTATGATTGTTTATTCTTTAGACGTTTTTTTTTTAATTAGTAGGTGGACTCAATTCTGGCCATGCGACTTAAATTAAGTAATGTCCCTTTCCCTTCTAACTAAATGAAAAGAGACAGACTACAATGATTTGGAAACGTCAAACTTAACAACTGTCAGAAAAAAACTTGCGTAATTTAGTGCAGCCCATAGACAATTAAGTGGAGATCTCTTGATGTCCCTGCAAAATTGTCTTTGAATTCCTATTTTTTATAGCAACTAACAGCCTTTATAATTTGACGTAACTAAATTACTTATGTGTATCTTTTTTAATTTAGTTATAAGGGAATGAGAAATTACTTCAGTTTTAGTCAATGGCATGATTAGAATTGAGTCCACTAAGTAGTAAAAAAAAGATATTACGAGATACCGCTAAAATAAAACGATAAAAAAACTGCAAAGCTTGTTCATCTTTTATACTCGCTAGGTAACCATTTAGGCAGGCAAGAAGCCCGGTAGCTACTAGGCACGTTCACTGTCGTGCAAATTTTCATTATAATTAATTAATGGTGACTGAAATTATTTGCTGATTGGGTTAATCCGTTGTTTGAGTTTTGTCTGGTAACATTTTCATGACATTTGATCATTTTAATTTTGAACTATCGGCTTTTATTATGATCCTGAAAGAGGTAAAATATTAAGCATTTTTTTTAAAAAAATGCCTCCCTTGCCAATGTTTTAAGTGATTTTTTTTTCCGGCCGGAACGTAGCACTATTATAGTGTTTTGTAATCTGCATTAAATGTAGAAGTTTTTAAGCTGTTGGGCACATACTGTCCACTATATTTTTTTTTCAACACAGGTCTTTAAACTTTTGTGTAAAATTTTATCGAGCCCAAAAATGTCAAAATATTGTAATTTTCTGACTAAATTATTGAAGTTATTGATAAAAAAAATATTTCGGATACATAGTTCAATTATGCAAAAATTATTCAGAAGTTCAGAAAAACTTAAATTTTCGCTATATTAAAATAATGGCGAAAGCGAAAGTGACGTAAGTCGAATTTTTTGAAAAATATATAAATTATTGAATAACTCTTAAACCATGAGACTTTTCTTAACCCATTTGGCCTATTCTAATAGATCATGACCTCATCCATCTACGGTTTTCGGTTGAACCACTACTTACGGGACACCCTGTATAAACCTTTGTATCCACCTACAGGACTCTTTTCGTCTTTTACCTCTTACCGTCAATCAAGAAGTGTCAAGAAGATTATAAATAAAAAAAATACATCAGCTTATTGTAAACAGCTGTTCGCAGCTGTCAAAAGTCAAAAACCACCTTTTGTAAAAGCAAAGATTACATGATTAGTGGTAAAAGCACCCAAAAATCTGAATAAGTAAATAAACATGGCCAGTAGAGACTTTCCGACCGTGCCCAAGCTTATGACCTACTCAATATCTAGGGTCCCTTTTGTCGGAGCTCTGATTGACTACGTCGATACAAGCATAGAATACCTCAGGCGTAAGACGTTCGCTCGGGCGGAGAACCTCCACGATAAAGCGTCTAAGGCTACCCTCTCTGCTACGTTCATGGCAGCAGTATGCCTCATCACGGGGCTCACTTCCAACGTCAAGTTCGAAGTCGTGAAGTTGGATGAGGAGCCGTTGCCTAACGATCTCCATTTCACGCTGATGAGCAAGGACGATAAGCTATATATAGACGATATTGATGTCTCCAGTAAGTACAAAAAACGAATATAATAAGGTTTTGAAAACTTTTATTTAGCCAATTACAAAATTCTAAAAAAAAAACAATAAAAGGTTGTGCATTTACTCTGTTACATGTTGTATTATTATATCATCTTAGTCCATCTACGCACGACCTGATTAAATTCCTTTTTTTAGGAATAATGTGGTGTTTGGAAGCCTCTGACACATTGGTCATACTAATAAGCTGCCTCTTGATTTGGAATTCATCAAATGTGGCAAGTATCTTTTGTGTTTTACTGTTATTTCAATATTATAGCGTGTCATAATATATTCGATGGTTTTACCGCATTAGAGATAATAACTGTCTGTCGATAGTCATCGCTTTATAAAACCCATTTAAAGTATGTGATAATAAGATAAAACAAATCAGCAAGTCATTAAATCTTATATGCTATAACACTTTATACCTATCTAAAACTCGTACAGCGATAATGACAAGAACTTGGGGCTGCACATGGACAGAACTCTCTGCTGCTTTGTGGTCACATAACGGGCTCTCTACAAGCTTAATATTTTTTCCCTTTTCACACGAAAACTCTTCTTGTTCAGTCCCTCGTCCTCCATATTCTCGACAACGCTAACGTGTGTTGTTCGAATATCAGTGTAGCCTCCTCAATAAACTTGATCGTCTCCTGAACAGTGGTATTCGTTTCATCTTTAGCTCCCGTAAGCACGAATACCTTTCTACTTATCGGTCCAAGCTTAAATGTCTTCGCATCCGTCATCGCAGCAAAATAAGAATCGATGTACTTCTCTTCAATATATTTAATATAACACAATTTACGGATATTTTAAGTAGATTTTAGAGTAAATTTATAAACCATGCACGGGGAAGCTACGACGTCACCATCTCATGATATTACAAAATGAATTTTATTTTTTTGTGACAAAAGTATTTAGTGTAAGCAATTTCTTTTTACTCCAAAACATAGCTACCTATATGAACTACTTCCACAAAAAAAACGATTGCTACAATCATGGACTTTATGACATGTTTTTTTAAAGTGCCGGATAGTTAGTACAATTCTTTAGTGCAGCATTGCAAATTGACGTTGTAGCTTGCAAGGTTTATAAATTTACTCTATAGCAGGCCTTTATGGGTACTGTCAACTGTGTAAAAATTGATTAAACATTCATAGAAAATAAATAATTTTGAAATTAAAAAAAAACCTAATTAACCCGTATTTAAATTCAGAACGCATTTTCTTGTAAAAAAAAATAGAAGAAGAGAAAACAATCAGTCAAAATTTCAATAGTCTCGTGTTTGTAACTAGGACATCCAATGAGTCATTGGCAATGACAAGATGGACAGACGACCTTGTTAAGATCGCAGGATCAAACTGGATGCAGACTGCTAGTGATCGGTCGCTGTGCTGTGGAAAACAGTGGGGGAGGCCTATGTTCAGCAGGTGGACGTCCTTTAGCTGATGATGATGATGACGATGACTAGTTCAATTAGTTCACAAATTGATGGCACAAAATTTAGGCGATGACGCCTTATCAACTCGCGCACTATGATCTACGAATGTCGAAACGTAAACATTGTCCTTTGATAATGATAATAATGATATACATACGTAGTTCGATAAGATTACCTAAGTATGATTGCGACACTAAACCTCATTTTCAATACCTATTGCCATAAGTGGAAAAAACCATTTAGTCATCAATAAATAAAACCCTATAAAACCTATGACAATGATCTCATATACAATCTTAAATGATATTTTTCATGTTTCGGGTTTTCCGATGTTTATTATTTAGTTATCATATGCACATACATAAGGTATGCGCACCAAATGACATTATGCTTAATCTATCTATTATTATTATTTATATTACATATTAATTATACATGTTATTACTATTATAATAAAAGTGTAGATCGAATTTCTGTACAGTAAAAGAAAATGCTTAAAACCGAGTCAGGGGGATGTAAGTGTATGTAAGAGTCGCCGCTATGTGCGATCGGAAGCGGACGTGTCCGTTGCACAACAGAATCATTTTAATTGCGACTAGCGCAGCCAAACATAGCGCCGTCAGTAAGCAATGGGTTCGCAACAACTCATTGCTAACGAATTGTTGGCCTTCATACAACATGCCATCGACACTATGGACGAGGTCAGCATCATGCAGATCTGCAAATCAAATTTCAAGCAGGAGGAGATTTGCAGTGGCAAGGCGCTGCTGTTCCAGACGCTCGGGAAGAGTGCCCAGATGCCGTCTCGACGGAGGGATGGAGGTGAAAAAAGTGTGCAGGACATCATAACGTTGCTGAAGGAGACCGATCCTGACGAAGTGCCTTCGTTTGTGGCAAAGGAGCTGCACAAGCTGCCCCCTGTCACCTTCGATCACGTCGACGTTACTAGGCTGTTGAAGGACATCACGTTCCTGAAAGCGAGTCTGGTCGAAGTGCATGCCAAGCTGGAGGCCTCAGAAAACACCATATGTGACCTGCGTGCCAAAGTGTCGCTATTAAGCAACACTGCTCCAGTTAGTAGGTCACCTGAGGCATGCAGTGTCAACGCACGTCGCGGGGCGCAGAATGCATCGGTCAGCAGTTTCGGGTCCGCGCGAAATGATGCGTCACCCGGCGCGGTCACTGACGTCGTCGGCGCTACTGCGCGCCCCACCGCCCCGCCTGCAGCGCCGCAGGAAACATCACGCGTGTTGACGTCAACTCCAAAACGTGCATATGCTGCAGCAGCCGCTGCAAAAAACAATCTTATGGCTGCTCCGAAGAAGCTGGCATTACAGGCCGATAAGTGTGATGAGGAGGGCTTTACGAAGGTTGAGAGGAAGAAAAGGAAGCCCTCCACTCGTAACCAGTGCGGCACCGCACCGACTGGACCGAACCACCTGCTTCGTCCTGCGATACCAGTGACGCTGCTGTACGTGTCCCGGCTGCATTACTCTACAAAGGTTGAGGAGATTGTGAAGTACATCCGTATTAAGACCAAATTCACACTGAGGGTCGAACCGTTGGAATCTCGTCATAATACGAATTTCAATTCGTTTGTGGTAAGGGTTCCGACCGAACAGCTGTCGACCTTCACGAAAGAAGAATTTTGGCCGAGGGGTGTTGTGTATCGTCGGTTTCGTGGACGGCTACCTGACACCAAGCTGCGCAACACTACGCTGACAAAATAGTGCCTATTAATAAATAAATATATTGCTATTGTATGTATGTTAGTCTTTAAGGTATATATTTTATTTTAAATTGTCATATGTATGCTAGTCTATAAGGTATTTGTACTATGGGCCATGTGTAGCCTGAAAATAAATGAATAATAAATAAAAATAAAAAGTAAGAAGTGCAATAAGACTAATGTAGATTTTTTCAAATTTCTTATTTCTCTGTTTATCTGTTTGTCTGTCTGTTTAGCTAAACTCCGAAGCGACTGGACCAATTCAAATGAAATTTTGAACAGTGGTAGTTTAAACCATCGAGCAACATTTGATACTACAATACCTGTAAATAAAAGAGTTTCCGTGCGATAGCAAAAAATAATGAACTAATGTATATGTAATATAAAAAACTCTCGCCCGTGGCTCCCATGTTGTGACCATGGATTTGCTTTCAATCCCAGCGTTCGCCGCTAAGCGAGTATCTGTTCCTGCCGTGGCTGGGGGCTACCCTGAGAGGGCTGTTACTGCGCCAGGCGCCCACAGCGGGCGCCCTACTTTACACAATGGCGGTCGTCACCGGCAACGTCAACCCCCTGTTCTTGACTGCGTTCTCATTTCTCTTCTGTGAGTATTATTGTTAATTTTATTTCTTTTGGTGCATTGAAAATGGCTGCGAGGGCAGCGCTGCAGATGTGTCTCTTGTAGTTCTCATTTTCAAAACTCCCGGAAATTAATCTAAGGGAGTTACTACCAAATGACTGTAAAATATACCTCTTTTGGCTAGTTTGCAATTTCAATACAAATAGTGTCGCTTCAATCAAATCATCACTTTCTTTTGGCGGATAGCTGTCTGCTCTGCATACATTTCATCATCTCAGCGCCGGTTCATTTTTTTTACTCTTTGATGTAGGTACCTACAAACTAAAGACAGCTTGAGGCTCGGTAGGTAAAAACTGTGGGTTTTAGCAGCGATGCAACATCTATAACTCAGTGTAGTCACAAATTATCTACATGTGTTACTATTTCATCTCTTGTTGGTGAGGGTTTTCCATAAAAACTCCAAATTACCACCATATCTGGTGGCCGTATATCATCCGCCACCTTTGACTCCGCTAGTAGCTTAATATTATCAGCGTTGCTATTTCTTGCTACAAAAATCTCAATATTAAAGTCCTAACACCTATTTCAAAATCGTGTGGACTGGAGAAAGGGTAGGGAGGCCTTTGCCCTGCAGTGGGACACCACAGGCTCTTAATAATAATAATAATAGCCTGCTGGCTACCTGTCCATCAGGATGAGTTCTGGCGTGGATTAGTTTTAATCCACGTCACTAGCCACCTGCACCCCGCAGTTCACCTCTCTACAACCTTTAGCCGTCCATACCAATGTTGCTGCCTTGCTACCTTCTGGTATGCCATTCATGGGTGGCCCATTTAGTGGACGGCGAGTCACCGTCTGCCGTGATTATCGAGGTGAGGCATTTGATATGGCAGGCGTCCCGTTGTCTCATCAATATCCCAGTAACCAGTCCAGCAATTTCCTCACCATAGTCCCGGCGTAGTCTCCAACTTATCTGCAATAGTCCTTGCACCTAGCGGGTGCTGTCTTTGTCTGTATCTCCTCAATAGTGCAGGCAGAGATAGTACCCGCTAGGTGTACATATCCCAATACATTAAAGTATCTCAAAGGGGCCTGTTGTTGGATCCATATCCCCAGGTAAGCCTTCCAAAAGGACCGGCTTCGGCCGTGATATCCCGCAGGAGAGATACAATGATAATAATAACACCTATTTACCCCCCTTAGTGCTAGAAGCCCGCCTCTGGCTCGAGATCGCTCGTCTCTTGCGCACGCGCTGGGAGCGTCGCGACCACATCAGCGCCGCGCGCGACGCCGAGTACGAGGTCGAGACTCTGTGGAGCAACGACGACGTGCACAGCGTCGAAGTGCGGAATTACATTTACTAATTAATAAAATAATTCTGGCCACTAAAAAGATAACCGGTAGAAAAAGTTTGGCAGCAAATTCTATGTTTGAGAAAGGTATCTACTGCAAATCTGTTTGATTGTATGTCCCCTTTTTGTCCTGTGCTAGGAGGAAAATTAATATATTTTAGAGAATAATAATTTTCTTCTTTTTGATGTCAAAATATAGGGAGTTTATCTGTTTGTTTGTCTATATTTTAATTTTGAAAGTTTGTTTTGTAGATAAATAAAAAAAACTGGATCTAATTAATTCTTTTCATTTTATAAAAATAAGTTGTACGATATGTTATTATATTATTCAATCAATTTGATTATAAAATATACTTAACATTACTTACTCGTACCTTTTATCATCTTTCTGGTGATATGACTTGCAATAAGTTAATTCTTGAAAGAATGATAGTTCGTGAGAAATGTTATTAAAATTAAATTATGATGGGTCTACCTTGTTTCGCAGAATTTTTATTGTCATAATTTTATTTGGCATATCATCAAATAGCATAATCTTCCTTTCGCAGAACATCAATTAGCATTCACTCATTTATCAGACGTTCAAAACGCATAATCGTGTAAGCTAGAATCATCTTTAGGCAGAAATTTAATATTCATAATAGTCTTAAAGCAGAATCATCCTAACGCAGAAAGTTCACAGATAGATTCTTCTTGTGGCATACAATTCGTATATATAGTCATTAATAGGCAGAATCATCCTATCGCAGAAAGTTCACAGTCCGAATCGTCTTTTGGCATATTTTTCATATTTAAAATCATTACAAGGCAGAACTATCATATGGTTTTTATTTCTCTGTGTATCCCAAGTAGTTCTATATCAGCAACACTAACATACAACATGCATGGCAAATCAAACATGCAGCATGCAAGCAAGCATTCAGCATGCAAGCAAGTATGCAGCATGCAAACAAGCAAGCAAAGCATGCAGCATGCAAGCAAGCAAGCAAAGCATGCAGCAAGCAAGCAAGCATGCAGCATGCAGGCAAGCATGCAGCAAGCAAGCATGCAGCAAGCAAGCATGCAACATGCATGGTTTCTGTCACGGCTCCGGCGCTGCGGGGCTCCGGCAGTCCCACGCGATCTTATCGTCGCAGATGGTTTTCGCTCACCACCGCAGCTTCGGCTTGCTGGCCGGCTTCGCCGGCCAGCCTCAGCCGCGGCGGCGCGCTTTCAAGCCACCTGCTCCTCAGCTCGCGGGCTGCCTCGCCCCTCCGCGCCTACGCGATTTTGAATTACACTCTAGGGGTGGGGCAAACAAGACTGCGTGGAGTCGGTTTTGCACCGATTCGTTTCTGTCACTAACTTTTGTACCACAACTTAATTACTTTTTAATTCAATTTTAGGGTAAAATACTATTTAAAAGAAATAGCAATATGCGAAGTGAAATTATTCTAAACAAAATTCTGCTTTCTTCATAGTATGCCTAGTCAAATTATGCCAAATAAACATTATGCTTAGCGAAAGTATGCAAAGTAAAATTTTGCCAAAGGTAATTATGCCTTATAAATTTCTGCTATCTTAAAAGTATGCCATTGTAAATTCGGGCATATAAATATTCGACCAAACAATAATTATGCTAATAGAAAATTCTGCCTGAATAATATTCGACTAAAGAAAATTATGCCAAGTGTGTTATGCCAAGTGACTTTCGGAGCAAAAAGATTCTGCCAGATAGAGGGAACCCAATTATGATTTATGTTCATCCTACAATCACTTAAAAACGGAATTGCATTCGATGTATCTTTTCTGGGTCGTTATGTCCGTTAATGGGTTAAAACTAAAATGATGTTACGTTCAAGTTTGTCAGGATGGACGCAAATATTACTGGATGGATATTGATGAATCTTTACATTAATACGCAGGTGACGCCGCGGGGTCCTGCAAGTTTGAAAATAAATGTTTATAGTGCCTACCGCCTTTCAGTGCTTTGGCAAGATGACGGTTGCTATAATATAAGCTCTTCTGTGCGGTCCTACATCTGATGTCTAGCTTTTTGGAAGTGCTTGGGGTGAAGAGTAAGGACTAAAAACACGCAAAGCATATGGGGACGCTAGGATTCCGCTAGCCAGAGGGATAAATAGGGCTCTAACTAATAGAGTGTGAATGTTTTTTTCTTATGTCGGACAAAAACGACTATTTTCATCTTTAGTAGTAGGTATAATTATTTAAAAAAAAATCTATATACGTTTGTTTATAAAATAATACTTATATTAATATTGAGGTAAAATTGTAACAACAATAAATCTAGTGTACCAAATATCAATAAGTCATTGTATAACCTACATTACTAATAACCTTGTTGATAAATTAATTATCAATTATCACAATCGTCTTCGGTTTCATTAAATTCATTAGAAATATGAATAACGTTCAGGTGCGATTAAAATAACCCAAACCCTATATATAAGTAACATTTTTTATAACCTGTATTTTAAATCCTAAGCATATAAAATTATTCCAATGGTGACCACTGCCAATCATCTGTTACCAAACGGTACATTTATGGGTGGGGTTCATGGGCGACCCTGGGGGACACCGGAACTCCCTGGCGAAGTCGTGCGAGTTGGACAGGGTGCCGATGACTCTGAACCGACCGGGAGAGTGGACTGCAGTCTTCAGCTTGTTCCGCATCGCTTCGGGACGCATGGCACCGCACCAGACCTGATGAAATTGGACATGGCATCAAGACCTGCTATCATGCATAATCAAATTAATCATGTTCATGTTCATAACATCGAGTTACAGATGCCAAAAGAAACCAAATTGAGTTACAGACCTCCACTTCTTATGAAAACATGATCTACTTACACGGCAAGAAATCGTCAGTGCATACTACAATACAACACATTGTGTAATAAAAAGGTACCTAATTATTGGAAAATATCTCTTTCCACTGTATAAGTAGAAAGGTACCAGTAAAGCTTAGGTTAGCAATAACGTTTAGTAAACGTTCGTGGCGTTAAATTAAAAATAAATGTTTGCGAAATCAATCCGCAAAGTGTTTAATCAATGAGTAGTATTAGTTTAAACTTCAGAACCAAATATTAGCAATCTAGTCCAAATTACAAACTTCTCCCTATAAAATGGTACATTTAACATTTATTCAAATGATCTAAATGATTTTGATGCTGACCAACGGAATCACTGAATAGATAAAGACCTTAATTCTGTGAATGGAACATCGTGTTACCTGAGCAAAATTCAAAAAGAAGAGTTGTGTGTGCGTGTGGTTCAGTCCTGGCAGGGTTTCGCCCTCAGTGCCATGTTTCTCCAGCCAGTGTAGATATGCCCTGAACGCTTGCTTCACACCGCCGTTGTCAGCTATGTTTTCACCCTGAAAGCGATCATCCAAATTGATGTAACTTGCTTACAATGAGTAAAGGTGGTCATGATATCACTACTTGGAAAGAAAGTGATACAGAGTAAATAAGTTGGTACTTTTTCAAGATGTAACTAAATAAAAACGTAAACCTAGTAAAATCGGAATATTGGATCGATCAATGATCAAACATACAATTTAGCAACTATTATAATAAATATGCGCCAAAGAACACACCAATTATATGGTTTAGAAGTTTTTTCCTTGGAATTTTATTCCTTGTGTTACGAAGTACCAGACAACAGACAAGAGATGTTTGTGCTTACCATAAAATTAATATTCCTATCGGAAGAAGAACAAAGCATGTTTAAGAAAATATTCGTAAACATGCTTTAAATGTTATTTTGTCTTTACTTTTTACATAACTTTAACGTTTTAAATAGAAAAGAATAAGCAAACTTCGTACTTTAAATTTAAACCGGATTGGTAAATATAAATCGTAAATTGAGAGACTTCGATTTGGACTAATTTACCTCTTAAATGAGAAGTTATAAGGGTTATTTTGCTGTTATGAACAATAATCAATCACCGATCAAGTCCCCATGTTTCAGAAGCACAATTTCTCTTAAATATACACAATTTCATTTGAAATTATAAAAAATCACATGAAAGAAAAAAAACGCTGGTTCAGTAGCCAGGAGCGCTAACCGCTTCATCAAAGGTGTCCTCGTAATTTTATTTAGTTCTAAGTTACGTATCTAAGTTCGTTCTAAGTTACGTATTTTTTTATAATATTTATGATCGTCAGTCCCACCTGTGTGCTAACCCCATCGAGTTTCATATTCACTTCAGGCACCACATACTGGCCGTACTGGTCGATGAGGCACTGCGCTCTGCGATGGAAGGCTTCGATAGCAGAGTCTGACCACCAGCGATGGAGGTTACCGTCGCAGTCGAAAAGGCGGCCTTTGTCGTCGAAACCGTGGGTAATTTCGTGGCCTGGGGGAAAAACGATGCATAGGACAAAGAATTAGATAACTCATTGATTAAAACAGACTGTCTGTCTGCCTGGGACCACGGATGCTGTAAAGCATTCAAAACGTCGGGCGTTTAATTACAAATAAATGTGTGCGAAATCGATCGGTACAGTGTTTCAATGAGTAGTATTCGCGTAAACTTCAGAACCAAATAATTGGAAAGATAAACTACATTGTGTGGCCGGAAAATCACGTTTGTGTTGTGTGAGAGGCAGAATGCACGTCAGTTTTCCTACAATATAAAATTGGCCTCGACATTTAATGCTAACCCTCTTTTTGCTTAGATCATCTGACTGAGTTACTGAAAAACAACAATGCTATCTCCACGTCTATGGTATGGCATGATGGATGTTTATTTACTGTTCATTACCTTTTGATGTACATAATTATTTAATTAACTTAGCTTGTTGACTAAAGTGCAGAGTTTGTGAAGTTAGGGCTTGTAAAGTCAGTGTAACAGAGAGAGGCTTAGCGCGAAATTATACATATAGTTTGCAAACCATATAGTTTCGTCTTGGCTAAATTTTACATGAATAGATTGGCAAGCATAATATAAATTTTCAAACCAATAACAACTCCAATGCCCCCATAGTTCAGCGACCTCGGAAAGTGTCTGTGGTAGAAGGGTGGCTGAAGGATCCCCGCGGGGAACATGATTTGGTTCTTGTTGCGGCTGTAATACGCGTTCACAACAGCCGGTGCAGTGTTCCATAGGGTCTTGTTCACTGGCTGTCCAATTCTGAAATAATTATTATTTAAAGCAATGTTAACGCAATGTAGGCAGTTTCTCAGCACAGGTTTTTGTCTTAAACATTGACCGGAGGTCAATTATATATCCATCCACATTCAATATCATCTACTTTTTCAAAGAAGTCGTGACGTGATACTCATAATCTCTATCTGATGTCCCATACAGAATACAAATATCACTTCGGAGGTAATGTATGAAAAATAAAAGTAATAAAGTAATAACCAAATAATATTAAGTAAATTCTTGTTATACTATTTTAAGTACATATTTTTTTAATCAACGTTTACATTTATCAAACTAACCGAGACTGTTCCATCTTGGTCAAATGCTGGAGTATATTCAAAATGTTCTCAAAATATTTATCCGGATGTATCTTGACTTCCTTGTACCTGTCATCTAGTTCCTCTTTGTTCAAGATAAAGTCAGGGTACCCTATGCGCAGCATCATGGCGTCTACTTTAAAAGCTGCCAGCTTCTTTGTCTTATCATCTATCCAGTCTGTTAAATGAAGCAGCTCTCTAAAAGACTGCTGTATCTCTCTCGTCATTGTCATCGTGTCGTTTTTGCTCATCTCGTCGAAGTATTTTCTGACGAACATTGAGCCAAGTGCCATCCCCATGTTGGAGTTCACTTGAGATATGCAGTTCTTCCATCTAGGTGGTGCTTGTTCGCGACCAAATAGTATATAGTAGAATCTGAAAAATAGTATTTATAAGTGCAGACAGTTTCATTCAACCGTTCACTGAGGGGTCGTGGGAAGGAGATTAAATAGCCGAGATTTCAGACTCACAAGCCAATCATTTGTTATCGCGTCACATATGATGTCGTTGGGGTATTATGGCGGATTAAAGAATTTTGATAATATGCGTTTAATTTTACGGTGTAAGGTTTGATTACTTAGTAGAGTACAATGTACAATAATGTTCATGCCATAAATGGTATTTTGTTATATTATTGATAAATGATACTTTTACTTACTGTTGTTTAGCAGATTGGAAGCGATCGTCGAGGTTGTTAACACGGTGCCTTACAAATCGCCACAACAGGTAATTTGCCAGCGTCCTCGGGTCAGTCTCGTCAATCAATTTAACTAAATGCTGCAATTTTGCTTAAGCCATTACACATTGTCACAGAATATAATTATTTAATTAATTTCCTTAATTAATTTCCTCCTAATTGTATGTTACGGACTTACCCTGACGTAGCTGAGTGCAAACAGGACCACAGTCTCATTTGACTCCACCGTTCGGTTCATCACGATGCACAGATATCTTCGCCATTTCACCTCGGGCACCAGTTTCTCCAATTTCTCGAGGGGCATTCGCTTGTATAGCTCTGAAACGTTCCGTCTGTCCTCTGGGGCTGATGTTATCTTGGCCAGTCTGAAAATTGTATGATGTGAAATGAGCTGCAATAGAAATTATCTGTAGCATGTGATAAAAGATCGTCTATTAACATATTCAGTCAGACTGTTGCTTTTAAACTTTACTTTATTTCAAAGTCGATGAGATTATCAGCACTTATTTGTACATATTGTTGATCTCCACCCAGTAAAACTGCTATTTTTATGAGATAGTTTTTATAAGCTTCCAAATAGACTCTGTTAGCATCTTGAAGAAAATAATCCCTTGTCGGTAAACCTGGAAGAACGTTTACAAGATAATTAAGATAAAGAAACGATATTTGCAGATTTCAATTGTTAAATCTAACCTTACCTAAGCTGGTCTGGTCAAATTGAATGACAAATTCATCAGAATTTTTAATGTCGGGACCAACCCATTCTGATATTAAAATATCGTTATTATACAATCTCAGTTTTGCCATCAATTCTAACCAATCAAAGTTCTTTGAATTCCATTTATTGTCCAAAATAGGCCACCCACCTAAGAGATCTAGTAAGTCTAAAAGAGGTGTGTGGCTACGTTTTTGCAAAATCTCATAATTCATACAAGATTTAAAAAGAAATCTAGCTTTCAACGTAGCATCGCCATTTGCCGGATCAGAATTTGAATCGCGCATTGACTTAAGATACACTTCAGTAGTAATGGCGATGTCTCTTTTTCTCACTTGCTTCTTCTTGTATTCTTTCGAATATTGCAACAACTGTCTACCATTGAAGTTTGTAAACATCTTATTTTTTGTATCTTGTCTAATTGCATGTTGTTTCTTATTTCTATGTAAGTACTTATGGACTTTGTTCTTCATTTCTGCTACAGGTTTCATGATTTGTTTTGATTTCTTGTCTAAAAACCTACGGATGCGATTCACAATTTCTGAATGATCTCGCTTTGTATTTACATCATATCGGTTCTCTTCTACTGCTGTTTTATTTAGAATCTCTCTTTTGTCATCCTCAAGAACATCAAGGTACAAAGAATCGTGTTCAGGTGAAGGTTCTTCTTCAGCAGGCAAAATATGTTTAAGGAAATTGTCTTCTACATCAAGGTGTGCTCCAGGATAAACGCACTTAACTTTTTCATGTTCTTTGAACTCCAGTAAATTTTTTAGGACGGTATCTAAGTTTTCTCTTAACATTTCGAAAGTATCGTAGCTGTAAATATAATATAAGTTAACTGTTTTACTTTCTCGTATTACTTCAGCCGCTTGTTATTGATCTCAAAGTATAATAATTAAAAATTACTTGCCCAGCTTTATCTGCAGGTATAGGATTTAGTGCTGGCCAGTTCCCGCAAGCATACTGATAGAAATCGTGGCAAGGATCAGCTCCAGCATCCATGTATTGCTTCATAATATTAGCTTGCGTATTCCGGATGGTATTTCTATCGCCTTGTCCTTTCCAAAACGCGTGAATACCTAAAATTGTTATCACAAAATAAATCCTCTCAAGCTGTGTGACGAAAATTAAAGTTCGTCTTTGGCTGATAAATTAACAAAACACTTTGTTGTAATATACGGTTTTTAGGATATTGTTTGTGGGTATTGAATGGGTTTCCATTCATGTCATGAGAATGTAGCCAAGGGTTAGTCAGTGAAACGTAACCTTGACTTCTTTCGGCCGCCAGTCAATTGGACAATGTGACCTACAACGTATGCGCTTGATGAATCCATTCAGGCAACAATGCTTGCGTATTGTCATGCAGTTAATTTGCTATTGTTATTAATAGGAAAAGTTAAGTTAAATCAATTGAAAATCAGTTTGACCTAGTTTAATCAAATAACATCAAAGAATGTCGGAACATTGAAGAGTCATTGGTATTTTGCATCATTCGAACACTCCTGAAACTTCTACCTGTGTAGGATCTTGTGGGCTTGTAAATGTGTGCTGAGGATACCATTTCTTCTTCCTCAAGTTCGGGCTGTCCTCGGATTTGTTCTACTACATCGTCGAATGGACCTGGATCCACCCGGGTTTCAGGGTGTACAACACTGTTGATAAAATATGCACCAGAATATAACATTAAAGAAAGCGCGCTGGATAGTGCCATCCACGAAGGCGCGTTTCACCATTCGTTCTAATCGTTTACAGTACATGTGTGGAGCTTTTGCAATTATTGAATAATATGTATAATAAAAAATATGGTTTACTAAATATTTTTATATTTGTAACACCCACCGCACCCCGCGCTTTTCTCAATCAAAAATGAATGGGGCGCGCCTTCGTGGATGGCACTATCTACATAGAAACGGTTCGTGGGGGATATTTACAATTTGGTTAGATTACTTCGATCCATGTAATGTTTAGAAAGAAAAGAGAAAGAAATAACAGAATGAAAATATTTTTATGGTGTGAAAGTAAATAGATATTCAAATAATAGCATACTGGTTCAGATAAATTATGTAAATTGTGCTGAAATTAGCTACTTTGTTATCCTTCTACCTACCTGTCTATGCTGTCATTGACATCATCCTCGTCCGCATACACGACACCATCCGAAGAGTTATAATCCTCTTCCTCATTTTCACTGTCATCGTCTTCATCCCCGGTACCTTCGTCTTTGTGTTTGTTGTTGCGGGAATGGATTTCATGGCTTAAATAACGGTGCAACTGTTATTCTGGTACTGCCTTTTTGAGTACTGTTAATACGTACAAACCCACGACCATGGTACATAATATATAAGTCCACGGAAAAAGTGTAAAGAAACAGTTCAAATAAGTTTAATGAGTAGAAAGCCAATACCCACTTACTCGTAATCCTGTGATGTAAACGTAAAGTGACTCTTTCGCTTGACCCTAGTCGGTGAGCCTTTTGTCTCGTCAGAGTTACCCCATATCAAAATATCACTGGTCACATTGCCCTCATAAACTTCCCTTTTGGCGTTCGAATGGCTCTTGGCAAGGACTATCTCCTCCTGCGGTAAAAATGAAGTGCGGAACCCTTGAAACACTTCCCGCTCCTCAGGGTCAATGCCTTCTAACTTGCTGTAGACGCTCGGGATTTTTTTCACGACGTACTGATCAGATGGATCGCCGAGAGAGTCTATCGGCCTCTTGACGACGAAGTAGGTGGCAGCTGCTAGGCCTGCGATGACCACAACCGAGAGGAATCGATACAAATTAGCGTGTTTTGGTTTAATTACGGCTTGAGGTGGACATCGCGTGTCGACTCGCGTCATGGCAGCTTCCGAATGACACTGACAGCGAGGAGATTGTTACACATAGTCTGGTCCGTCAGTTAAGTGGAACCTCAATGTATAGGAACTACGTACAATAAGGATGACCCTGTGGCGGGATCTCGGCAAATTGCGTGTTTGAGGACAATCTTAACGCCTTGCGTTGCGCGTTACACATAGACGTTGAGCTCTGTCTGATTGATCAAATTGTGTAATCCATAAATGGTACCAAGATGAGACAAGATTAATTATTATTGTCACATCATCTTACTTCCTTCTTAGATCTTACGTAGATTAAGGTTCTGTGGGAAGAAGTGTGGGAATTCATTGTCAAGCCCTTAATAAAGGGCCTAATTATTTTATTAAAATCTCTATCGTTAGACTAATGCTATTGTGTCGGTGACAGTTTTATACTTTAAATAGTGTCATTAGTGGTGTCATCTTTGAATAGTGTCAAAAAAATATAGCCAAAAATTGCTTTATTTAAGATTTTTTTTATTATAACAGTAAAACTGTGTACCTACATAAGGATTTAACAAAGTTTGATCATGCCTCTTTTAACGAACATAACTTTTTCAGAGCTAACAAAGCAAGTGCACCTCATAAATGATTTAATTTTATCGGATATGATTTGTGGTAAGTCAGTAATCCAGTCTTTGGTTATTTTTGCCACTAATAAAAAGCCTATGTAATAATGCCGCTGTTAGTTAAGATCAGAAGATAGAAGATCCTGTCTGCCTGACCCTAATGAGTTACTTAAAGAACAACCAGTTAGTGACCAGTACAACACTTGGGTAGGGATTTATCACGTGATAGACAAGGAAACATGTACCAGGTCCCCTAAGGGCAACTCTTTTTTATGCCTTTCATTAGAGATACCTAGACGCTGTATCCTTAACTAAGATCTTTCATTAATAGAAAACCCAAATCACTCCTCGGACGAAGCTATGAATTTCAGCCGACACCTGCTTTCAACTAAGCACTGGTTTGCCAGGATCTCCTCGTCCAACAAAAAGCGGTATCTTATGGCGCTACTGGATGATGTTCATAGTGCTTGGACACTGTCCCTGATCCTCAAGAGTATGTGGAACTGTCGGCCTAAGGACGCTGTTTTGTCTGCTAGCGAGTAAGATATATATACTGTTTTCAAAATATTGAGGTTTACCACGATATGGGTCCCTCCAGGACACAAACTGCCATGGCCCACTTGGAAGTCCCTTAACTGACTCCGGTCCCAGGTGGGTGGATGCATGGACATCATATTCAGGTGGTGATTTTCCGATGGAACTGATCCTGTCCTCTGGCTGTGGTCTCATGTCTTATCCTGCAAGCCCTGATTCCTGTTTTCTAGAAGACCTATGTGTGCCAACGACAATGTAATCCACGTCGCTAATCACTGGGCACCACTAGTTTAAGTCGCTTTACCATCGACATGAGTAAAATATTAGACTTTATATTCAACGGATTGTTTGCTTTCATTATGCATTTTCTGTCTGCTCTTTTCCGAAACATCCCTAGCTAACTACAAATCCCTCTAGCTACCTTTTTAAGATTTATGCTTTTATGCTTCACGATCTTTGAAAATCTAAGTACGTACTGATCGTTCATTCTGTAGGTACTATAGAGGACACCGCCGCCTTACCGCTTCCAAAAATCGCTTGCACACACGATACCTAACGAGTGTCTGTCACTTCAAATCAAAAGACTAACAAAGGAGCAATCGCTTTTGGCTTTGAACCTAGAGTTGTAAGGTGGTGGTGTGACTGCACGATGGTTCTTGAATCAAAGATTTCAAGCATACAGAATAACATACAAAATCGTTTAATTAAACGTTTGCTTACTTTGATATTCAGCCCAGACGTGTGGAGTAGCTACGACCAAGTGCCAGTAGACCACAACAGGACCGCACAGCCGGTGCCGACGCTTGCGCAGGTCATGAAGAACGATCGCGTATGGTTTCTGGAACTGGAGCCGGTGGGTTAATTCGTTTTACGTAACTGATAATATTTCAATTTTTTTATCATGGCGATACGTTTATATCGTGGGTGTACAATTATTCGTGTGCTACATACAAAATATAGTATGCTTTTGAGAAAAATTAAGGTTTACATAGCAAGTAATAACATAGGTACATGAATGCGTTACCTTACAGCTACCTATTCCGATGATAAATTATTCATAGTTTTTAGCCGTGAGAAAGATTTCAATAATTTTATAAATCCGAAGCAATTTTTAGTAAGCATTACATACTAAAAACGCAAAGCGATGATCGTATTGACGTATTTCGTTTTTCGTAGTATGCCTCGCAGATTCGAATGTATAGCTATGAGAATTCCGTTAGGCGTTAATCTAAATGATATTGGTACTTGGCTACTCAATTTTGCCAGGCGTTATAAAATTCGATAATGTTGCATAGTTATTGTTTAATACCTATTACAGGACTTGCAAGCGCTAGTACTATCAGAGCTGCTGACAGTATCAGGCGGGCCGGTGATGTGGGAGATTAGGCGTCGAGCTGAGGCCGCGTACCAACGGTACCGAGACGGACTGCTGCACGCTCTGCAGGAGTGCAGTGTGGTGGATCAGCTACCAGCTACCACGCCGCATACCGCGCCTGACAAGCTCGCACCGGCTGTAAGCGCAGCTAATGCCACTTAACCCCAAAATCTATTGTTCTCGAAATTTTACAATCATTTCATTCCACTATAACCTCAAAGTTGTGAATTGTAATCATTCCCATAAAAACGTTTTTGGGTTAAAGTGGAAATATTTTTGAGGTTTACTGGAAAAAGCTGTAAGCGCTGCTGCTATAGGGTGAAGACAAAGAGGGGGTAACCGTTACCACAGATAATATGATGTTATTTGAATTTGAATATTTAGGGATTCTTTATAAAGAGTCTTCCGACTTGAGCCCTAATTTGAAACATGTTTGTTTTAATATTCTAGTGTTTGTTATAGTCTTCTGACTCCGGGGTCCTTATTTGATTTTGTTTACGAATTTCCAATATATTCCAATATAATAAAAAAAACACTATTTAGTCGGTACACGGTCTAGCCCTGCTCTTTATGTTTCACCCTAATTTGAGCCTAAATACTCTAACTTTCTGTGCTTTGACTAAACTTCCTGGGCTAGGGTTTCATAGAGCCTCACTTACAAGAAAAGCAAAGTGTCACCGTTATTAGCTCTAGTTAGGACACACGAAATGGAAGCAAATAGCGTTGCCGCTCGATAGTGGACTATCGATAGTTCACCTAAAGCCATAGTCTAACAATAGCTCAATAGTATCAATACTAAATTCCAGAACAAGAAAGAGTCCTCACCACAACCGCACCGTAAGGGTTCGGCTGGCAGCAGTCATTCTCCAGAAGGGGCAAAACAGACCCCATCGGCAGGACATGCCCAAAAAGAAGTAAGTACCTACCCTTGTATTTTGTATTCAACTGAAAGATTAAATTCCCACTCTCCACGTGACTACTGCGGGAGAAATAGTAGTAGTACTAATACTTAGTGTAGGTGGGAATTTAATCTTCTAACGTCCGCGTCATAGCCTGCGTAGTTCGGGACGAGTTAATTGGTGTGGGTGTATACGTAATGTGATTAGGTTTCAGTGATAGTTGGCATAATCGATGCCTGAAAGCACTTAGTGGTCTTCTCTAGATGAGTCATGCATGGGTGTGAAAACTAGAATTTACATAAGTACGAAGAAAATATTAACTACCAAACTTTAGGATAATGTAGTTGGCAAGGATATCGTTAGCCTTAGAAAGGACATTGGGCCCTCTACCATTATAGTCCTGCTTTTAAACTGTATCATTTAATCGACGATTATCTCTTAAGAGTTGAATTACTACCTACGCAAAAACTGACTTGCTATAAGGGCCCATGAAACTTCTTCTTCATTTATGAGATATGCTCTTGCTGTTGTGGAGTTTTCTCTATTTATCTCTATTCCGAGCCATCTCCTTGACCTCGTTCGTGGTACGATGCGACGTCCAACTTTTCCTTTATTTGGGTTATATACGCTCTTCTAGATCTTCCTCTTTTCCATTTCCCTTCAATCTTTCCCTGTATGAGGATCCTAATCAAGCTATTATTGTGCCGTAACAAGTGTCCAATCATCTTTCCTCTTCGGTTTTCAATTGTTTGAAGTATATTTCATTCCTCGCCTACAATCCTCAGAACCTCCCAGGAAACTTAACCTAATTACTTATATGATGTTGCTTTTACAGCTCGATGCCAACCTGGCAATTTGGAATGCAACCATCAAATCGTTGCGAGACAGCGTAAAACTGGAAGAACTTGAGATGAAATTCAGCGATGGCACTAAGAAGAAAATGTGGAAGGTCAACCGTCCAAGGCCCGAGGTTGTTGAAACTGTAGATTTTGTAAGTCAACAACATAGAGTAAGTTATATTTTGATTTTTGTATAACTGATGATAAAAACTCTCCCGATTTTCGGTAATGGCAGCCCCTTAAAACAGAGATAGGCCAGGTACGCAGGTGAAATCATAGTGCCCAGATGTGTGCGCACTTCACAAAAGTAATAGTAATAGTCCCCCCTAGCCGATTTCGACTACGGTGGCCAGTCATAACGACTAACCGACTGCGCGGGACATATTATAGTGCACAAGTGTGTGCGCAAACACAGGTGCACTCTCTATTCCTTTCACTCTCATAGCCCGATGGGACAGAAATCTGACACATTATATATAATCCCAGGTATATATTTTTGGCCCGACCCGGGAATCGAACCCGGGACCTCTGGCGCAACCGTCTCTTTAAAATGCGACCCTCTCACCGCTGCGCCACCGAGGCACCGATCCCCCGTGCCTCCGAAAGCACGTAAAGCCGTTGGTCCTGCGCCTGATCTCTCTCCGGTCGTGTCAGATTGCTGTCCCATCGGACTATGAGAGTGAAAGGAATAGAGAGTGCACCTGTGTTTGCGCACACACTTGTACACTGTAATATGTCCCGCGCCGTCGGTTAGTCTTTGTGACTGGCCACCGAAGTCGAAATCGGCTAGGGGGACTATTATTATGACCAATAATAAATTAGGCTTACCTGATGATAACATAACATAACAGACACTAGGTTAAGGTAGAGCTCCTCAGTTACATTTACATGCATCGTCCACATTCATCATCAACTTTAGTAGGCGTCTACTCCACAGACTATCATAAATAACCTTATCAATAAAGGTCCTTCGAAGGACAGTCACGACCACGAGCACGAGATTATACTTAATGTCTGACTTATGACTTAGGAACCATAATTGGGGGATAACAATAAACAGTACCTTCGTCGGTGAAGTTTTATCCATTATTTCCTTGAACCATGCCATCTCATCAACCTCTTGGCACGACTCTACATACAGAACGGTATCTACCTAATCATTTTGAATAATATGAAAAGAGCAATGGACCTCTTCCTACGACTATACATCTAAAACGGTACCTTGTCGGTTTAAATATAAGAACCCAGGAAAGGACTGATTCCATCATCAGGTCCAGTTGCTCCCGGCTGCGGTAGGCAAGCGCATCATATCCTACTTGTCGCGCGCGCATCTTGGTGACTACGCTCGCGTCAACAAGTACTGGGCTTATCTGGTGGATGACTTCCGCGCCGAACTAGCTGCAAGGCAGAAGATTAACATGGACTTGGATAAGTTACAGGTTAACGTAATTTGTTAAATGCTCAGCAAACTCACTTGAATTACTTTGATGGCAGTGACAATTTGACAATTTTTTCTGCTCCTCAAAACATTTTGTATAAATTAGATGCCTTACACACTTTTTTGTGTAACCCCATTCCCCAATTGAATTCCCATACACCTGAATGGTGCACTGCCACTAAAAGGGATTTCGACAGGACCCATATTATATGAATGTATTCGTTCGTCTTGTTACATCATAAAAGGAAAACATTTACAACGCTGTAGAATTTGAAAATTATTACAAAGTGAACACAACAGATTGACGCCGTAGTTAAACTTACAGTTATACTTATTATATTCGGTAATTTTATTATGTACTTGGTGTACCTATGTCCAGGAGCTGATGCTTCGCCATGACATCAGTTTGGACGTGCTGGCCCAAATAGACATTCAGCCGGGGGCTCCCAGTTCCCAAGGTGTGTGTAGCGTAGTCCCATCTCGCGGGAAGCCTCTCCAGCCCAGCGTGAGAGCGAGCGAGAGGTCTGCTGGTGCTGTCTCCTTCAGGCATATGTTGAATGGGAAACTGACCAAACCTACTGTGGTAAGTTTATCAGCCTACTGGCAATATGGCATTGGCCTATGATCTGCTCTTGAATATAGGCTTTGCCACCACAATTTTGACGTCTTTGTCATATTTAACAATTTTTCAACAGGCTCAAAAACCACTTCGAAAGTTGTGTGAGCTGACTGATCGGTTGGAACGTCGTGGTGCTGCAGACGAAAATATCTGGCTTTGGTGTGAGAACATCCATAAAAATGTCAAAAGAGCGGAAAAGGTAGGAGTAAAATCAGACATTGTTGAGGTCATAATCCTTCTCCCACCTACCATGATGTTCATGATTGAGAGATATTGGTGTCAGTGACTTTATATTATTGAGGTTTTAACGTACCATAGCTAGTAAGAGAATCATATTCTACCTAAGAACCCACTTTTTTGATTTTATTTGAAAAACACTACAGTATCATATGAATAATAATTACTTACTCGATCAATTTGTAAAAAAACCATATTATGTGTCTCCACATATTTCTAGGTATGACTCGTACATAATAGAGAAACATCAAAAGAAAAAAAATGGGATAAAATTGTTGAGATATCATGACTAGATGGAAATGCCAAATGCATGACTGTGATGGGATTAATTTACTTCCCCAGAAAAGAGATGCGGATCAAGAAGGTCTACTGCCATTAGGGAACATGCACTTCCCGTGTCCATTAATGAAACTTAAACTTGATGTGCCTCTGAAGACACCTCTCTATAAAGATCCGTCTGTTGTGTAAGTTTTCTAAGAATGAGTAGCTTTTAAAACTGCTTCGTTGCCTCTGGTCGTACTATACTTTAGGCATCAAATCATGTAGGTAACCTTAGACAAAGACGACTTTGTAAAGATCACTTTGAAAGCCGGAGGATCCTAATAATTTCGACCTGTGAAGGGCGTATAATAATATTGCACTAAATTCTCATTTAATTTTAGGACTATTGCTAAATTGCTGCGATTGTAAACAAAAACAACAACCCTTTATTGCATGTCATCATCATTTGTTATATATTGTGCTTATTTAGCTTCTTAATTTACGTGATTTTTAATGAGTTGTTTTTTTTTCAGAAAATCAACCAAACTGAAACGAGAAATCTCAAATGCGACCATGTTGAATGTGCCGAGACACCCCGGCAACAAGAGGTACAGCCTCTGGACGAAAGACTTCAGCAAACTCTACCCTGTTTTCAAAATACCGTCACATCAATCACCAGTTTAGTGTGAGACTTTATTTTTTTTGAGAAAGTTTTTAATAAATTATTTTAAGATGTTACGTCTGCTCCTAATTTGTCATTCTGTTTCTAATCTTGGGTGTGTTAGGAACTTCGGAATCCTGAAATGAAAATTTTGAAGTCTGCCTGAAAATCCCGCCATTACTATTTCAAAGATAAATCAGTGATGCTATGAATATTGGTAACGAACGAGTAACGACAAACGATAACGATATTTTTTTTATCGATGACTTATCGTTTTGTACTTTGAGATGAATGACATGTAAAGTATTAACTAAACATTAAATAGATTGTGATCGAGAATATATTACAGGAAAAATATAAAAAAAAACATTTATTTTTATTTTTTCCTGTATTTCTAGACTCAACTCGTAACCACCCCCTTGTATTTGGCTAGTACTTTATTACATCCTGCAAAGAATTTTAGGGATCCGTGGACATTTTATTTCATTATTTACTCTTTTTCTTTCTTATACAGGCTGAAGAAAGATTAAGTCAAATTCAAGGGGGTGGTTTCATAACCACCCATGAGTTGAGTCTAGAATATACAGGGTGTAACAAAGGCTTAATGAAGCCTTAAACCTCGCATTCAGTATATCAAAACAAATAGTATGTAACAAAAATAATCGCTGGGAAACGACTTTTATTTTTAGGCTGTAAAATAAATCATTTATTTACTAGGCGCAATGTATACGCGCGCGGAACGCTCAGGCGTAGTGACGCGCGCGCTAACAATGGACGTGTTTAGTAGTGTGCGTGCGGGCGCTAACTGTGGGCGTGCGCCCGCGCCACACCGCGCGATACATTGCGTAGTGCACGGCTTACGGTCTGTTTACGAAAAAAGTAATGAGAATTTTGAACATGTTTCTTAGAGAAAAACACTTGTTAGTACTAATTAGAAGATTTTTATTTAAAAATCTCAGAAAGAATGTTCACTGATCGTATGAATGGGGGGAATACGTGGTTTTCGGCTTCGATAAGCCTTTTGTTACAGCCTGTAGGAAAACTTTATTTTAATACTCTTCTTTAAATTTTTTTCCTGTATTCTGAAGTCGATTGACAACCACTTGAAAATGGCTCGTACTTTTATACACCCATACATGGTAAGATAAGAATAAAATAAATAGTAATAATAAGGAAGTACTTTTAATGTTCAAAAAATATAAATGAGAATAAGATATGATGAAGATAAAAATATACTTATCGATAAATAACTCGAATTCAAATATGCATATCGATATACATATTACACATCTCTAAACGAACAAAAAGAAAAAAAAGAAAAGAAAAAACAAACGTCACAATTTCAGAGAATGACAAAATTGTTTTTCTAGAACGAAAAATATTAGATTTTCGTCGCGTACGTGTAAATACTGCGGATTTTGCTGTTTAATTTAGCATATAATGGTAACTGTGATAATTTTGTATTAGAAAATCTAAGATTAAAACGTATAAAGATGAGTAAGCACATGTATTCGACTGCGAACTTGAGTGACAAAGAATTGAAAGAACAAGGCAACAGATTATTCAGTTTGAGACGGTTTGAAGATGCTATGAACTGCTACACGAAGGCTATTGTAAGTATTTTTTATTCTTCTAACCGCGCAACAATCTAAGTAGGTGATAAACTAACTTTTGAAAGCGAATTTTACGCTCTGTTTACGAAGTCATAAATAGCTGCTAAAATGTCCATAAATGAGAGGTGCTTCTGTATTTTTCATTTACTTCTAATGTAAAAGTTTCCTATAAGGAGACCTATGGGAAAAGATTATTCTTTCTCTTTACATAACGCACATCCTACTCAATTCCATTTAGCAGATCTTTTTAATAAATCAGCTACCTGTCATCCGAATTTAGCATTTGAATAATTGATTGCTGGTAAACAATGATGTAAGGGGTTTAAAACAATGATTTATGAATGAATATACACTTAGGTCTACTATTTGACACGCTATTATTTATAAAAATAGTTATTTTAGGTACTCCACTTTTGTAATCTTAATCTTTTATGTGGATACATGTATTCATTCATAAAGATTATCAAAACAATTACAGATAAAAAATCCATCAGTAGCAACATACTTCACAAACCGAGCGCTATGCTACCTCAAGATGAAGCAATGGGAGTCAACTTGCCAGGACTGCCGGAGGGCACTTGACATTGACAATAACCAAGTTAAAGGACACTTCTTTCTAGGACAGGCATTGATGGAGCTGGAGTGTTACGATGAGGCAATCAAACATTTGCACAGAGGTGAAATTATTAACTTTTGTTCCTTGTAATTTTTATTTTATTGCAATTTATACAGTAATAAAGGTGTCTAGTCTTCATATAAATATTTAGTTAGGCTATTAGGATAAATATATATATACTATATATATATATTTATCCTAATATAATTTGATACTGTTTTCCGGTTCCGGCGTCTGTCAGTTAAATACGCGAAGTTGTTGTGCTCCCGAAAATTAATTCGCAATAATAGTTTACACGCTTAAACAAACCTAAGATACAACAAAACTTATTATCTAGACAGTGACAAGTGCCGCGAGATAATAAACTATTAATATTATCAAACTTGAAGTGCATTTCCACCGTTGCCAAATACGTGTACATTTTTGAGGTTATAACGAACAATTTCCAAAGAGCAAAATCATCACCAGTGACGTTGACTGACAGCTGTCATTTTACGTTCAGAAACATAATCTTCTGTGATATAAGTGTTTCCTTCTCACGCAATACCGATATGGAACAACAAATGCAACTATGGTTCGAAAAAATAAAAGAAGAAATGAATAAACAAACAGAAGAGATAACCAATAGACTAAAAGATTCATTTGAAGAGAAGTTTTTAATATTAAAGCAAGAAAATCAAGAATTAAAAAATACAGTGGAAACCCTCAACAACAAAGTTGATATGTTGGAGAAGAAGGCGCTTAGAAACAACTTGATATTACACGGAGTGAACGAAACCGAAAAAAACACAAGAGAACTCATAACTTTAATCACTAGAGTATTGCAGAGCATGAACTTAACTGTAGGTGAACTGGAAATAACTGAAGCATTTCGAATCGGCAAGCATAACGAAAAGAACAAAAGACCAATACGTTTTACACTATCTACATCCTGGAGAAGACTCGAAATCCTAAGAAATAAAAAGAACCTGCCAAACAAAATATACATAACAGAGGATTTTCCAAAAGATGTTCAGGAAAAACGTAAGGAACTGCACACACAACTACAAGAAGCAAGAAAGAAAGGCCAATATGCATACATAAAATACGATAAGTTAATAGTAAAAGACAACACAGCAAACAAAACAGAGAAAAGGAAACGGTCTGACGCTTCAGTACCGTTTTCAGAAGAAACAACCAATGTAAACAGCCCACATAAGCTGAATAGAACAAATGCCTTCTCTTATATGAGGAAAAGGTCAGACTCCGCACCAAGTGTAGAACAAAAGAAATAGCAATTAAAACACACCAATCGGAAAAAACAACCCCCAATCCGGCTGGTCACCGTGGGGGAAGCCGACCACCACCCTCCAACTGAATCCACTAAAGCTGGGAAATTAAATAAACGAAGTAATCTATACCTATGTACCTTGAATACACGAACCCTAAGAACACCAGAAAGTCTAGTAGAGCTGGAGCTAGCATTAGCAAACGTCAAGTGGGACATTTTGGGCATAAGCGAGATGCGAAGAGTAGGAGAAGAAATAGATGAGAGAAGCAATTTTATTATGTACCACAAAGGCGAAGTTGCTGGTCATTACGGAGTAGGATTCTTGGTAAAGCTAAAATTGAAACATCATATCATTGGTTTCGAAGGAATATCAGATAGAATAGCCTTGATGCACATTAAATTACCAAAATATTCGAAAAACTGGACAGTCATCCAAGTCTACTCACCGACAGAAAAAGCAACAAAAACGGACATACTAAACTTTTACGAAAAACTGAGACAAGTTACAGAGAAGTACTCGAAGAACAATATAGTGATCATGGGAGACTTCAACGCTCAAGTAGGTGTACAACTCGCAGGGGAAGAACACATAATAGGCAAATACGGAAGAGGAAAACGAAGCAAAAATGGAGAGAGATTGGTTGAATTTCTACTTGAGCAAAACTTAACACTTCTGAACTCCATGTACCGCAAAAATCCTAAAAATAAATGGACCTGGATGTCTCCAGATGGAAATACTAGAAACGAAATCGACTACATTATAACCAACAACGTGAGGTCATTTAGCGATACAGGAGTAATACATAACCTGAACTTTAATACCAATCACCGCATGGTACGTAGCTGTCTAAACGAATATGGCTCAAAAAGGCCTAGACCAAAAGCAGTTCAAAATCACTACCAGCAATCAACAGGTATAGAAGAGGAATCAAAGGACACAACAAAAGACCTGATGGCAGTTGTATCCTCAGATATGGACCTGAACGAAAAATATAAAAGAGTGGAAGACAAGCTTAGAAAGCAGGCTGAACTACAAACAAACAAAAGTAAAGAATCCTATCTGAGTGATGAAACTGTAAAACTAATTAAAGACAGAAAAGACTTAATAACTGGAAACAATAAGAGAGACAACCAAAAAGAAATCTCAGACCTAAGCAAACAAATTCGCAAAAATATGAGAAAAGACAGGAAAAACAGAAGAATTAAAACTTTGGAAAAACACATTAACAAAACAGGAGGAATGAGAAAAGCCCTCAAAGAACTGCGGGAAAAGGGAAAAGAATGGATACCAAAATTAAACGACAACACACTACCAACTACGTCACGTAGTGAAATCCAAATTATAGCCACAAACTACTACCGTACTCTTTATCAAAAACAAAGCCAGCTAGAAATACACCTGTCCTACGGTGAGCATACTATAGAAAACAGCGAGATCCAAGAAGATATACCAGAAATATTACCATCGGAAGTAGAAAGAGCTGTAAAAAGTCAAAAGGTGGAAAAGGCTCCCGGCCCAGATAAAATTACGAATGAACTAATGAGAGGGACAATTAAAGAACTAAGCCCTATACTTACACGCATCTTCAATGAGACACTGTATACAGGCATTATTCCAAGTCAATGGGCAGAGTCACACATAATACTACTACACAAGAAAGGTCCAATAGATGACATAGGAAATTACAGACCTATATCTCTTATCTCAAATGTATACAAAGTCTTTGCTAAAGTAATTCTAGACAGAATATCAGTCAGGCTTGACGAAAATCAACCAGTGGAACAGGCAGGCTTTAGGAAGGACTTCAGTACAATAGATCATATACATACTATCAAACAGCTCATACAAAAGTACAATGAATACAATAAACCCATATACCTGGCTTTTATAGATTATTCCAAGGCTTTTGACAGTTTACAACACGAATATGTATGGCAAAGTTTAAGAAGCCAGGGCATCCAAAGTAGAGATGTTACGGAAGTGATGATATCGGAACCGAAGTCGGAATCGGAGTTTTTAAATTTGGGTTATCGGAATCGGAACAGGAATCGGAACCGGAATCGGAATCGGAGGCGGAGGCTGAAGAAATATGTGATAAATAAATGATGTCTCTTGAACAGAATCGCATTAGATCAAAATTGAAAAACTGACAAACGAGAAATGCTAGAACCTACCTACCTAACCTAGACTAGAACAAATTTGAATTCGATTTGATCCCAGCCCCAGGTCCAATAAAATAATACAATATTATTAATCAGCTTTTTAATATAAAATTAAAAACAATACACCTACCTAGGTGTTGAAAGAAAAAAACAAACTAGTTTTTGTTTTAAATTAAATGATGTACTTAGTAGAAGTAAATTAAATCACAACAGTGACTCCAGAAGAAGCAAATTATATTTAATGAATAAAAGCTTTGCAGCTTTACCTCCTTCCAATCTATTCCTTAATGGATCGTAGATTAGGCCAGCACCACTAAAAAGTTGTTCACTCGCTACCGAGCTTGGTGGACACGACAAATACTGGCGGGCAATCGAGTCCAGGGGTCTGAATTTTGTATTTACTTTCCACCATAATAAGGGATCATCACTGATAGAAATACGTTTTTCTTTATTGTATTCATTAAGTAAAGCCTTCCAAATAAGAAATTTGTCCAAATCTGCATGTTCCTCGGATGTAGTATTATCATCATCATCATCGCTGCTCAGTAATATATTTGATAAAATTGTTTGGACATTGTTCTTAACATTGCTAGATGTGCCAGCTATGGGCGACGCTAACCTTGCTCGCTTTTCTACAGGAACGTCAATATTTTCTTCCTCATGTGCAGATTTATTTCCATCATCATGTAGTAAACTTATCAAGGTAGATTCAAGCTTTTCCTTTACCACTTCATTGAAAAATTTTGTTTTATAACGAGGATCTAAATATGTAGCTATTGTAAAGAAGTTGTTAGAATGGAGATCTCCAAATCTTGAGTTCAATTGGTCGATGGTACATTTTATTATGGTTTTGAATATCTCATTTGTGTCAGGTTTATTGTCTTCTATTTGTAGTGTATGCTTTAATGTGTGTATTAACGGAATTACTGATGAAATGCTAGTATTACTGTCACTCATATTTCTGGTAATCTCTTCAAAGGGTTGCATTATGGCCACAAGTTTTTTTAGCTGTAGCCATTCTTCCGGCGATATTTGTGGTATATTATGTTTACTTGCGTACAGGCAAAGTGAATCCTGTATTTTAATCATTCGTTCCATCATATAGAATGTACTATTCCACCTGTCAAATTTAAAAAATAATAATTATTTTAAGTTATAAATGCTACAAAATGCACACATTTAATAACGGTAATAATTTCTGATAAACAACGCTATTATTTATTAAACATTAATTAAAAACTTTTTCAAATATCAAATGAATTAAATAAAATATCAAATTAACTATCAGGGTAGCTCTGTAAATCGTGGATCAAACGAAACGGCGAGATAAAGATTTTTGACAAAAAATCTATCTACTGTATGGCCTTAAATTAACAAGTAAAAAAAAAGTTAGAGCAATTTTTTGTATTTTTAAAAATAATTTGTATTATTTAATATTAATAAATTTGCAAAATTGACAAAATTTATTGTTAAATTAATACTCGTGGTGCGTTTTCTTATTACCAGGGAATGAATCTTTACTAAAAAAAGTATTTATACACCTGTGGGTGCATTAATCACCCTATATAATAATCAGCTTCATAATGTACCGAACCAAGTTTTATCAAAATCGATTCAGTAGTTTGGCTGCCGGATTTATTTATTTATCCTACACACTTTATCGTTTTTTTTAAATATTAATGTTAAAAAAATCTCTAAAATATCTCTAGATAAACACATAAAAAATGCAACTTACCTAGTACTACATTCCTGTACCACATTTAAAGCTTCTTGGTTAAGTTGTTCCTGTTGTATTTTGTGCAGTTCTGTTTGAGCAAGTTGGGAATGATTAAAATGCGTCGAAATTCTTTTGCATTTTGATAATAATGTTTTGATTCCTTCATCACAATCTAACATAGTTCGCACACATAATTGTAATTGGTGTACAGTACAATTGATATCAGGTATGTCAGCGAGTCTCATTGCTCGTATCATGTTAGATCCAGAATCGCGAACAAAACAGTGAATTTGGTCATTTGTTATGCCCCATTCCATTAACATTTCATGAATTTTTTTTTGGATTTGGTCTCCTGTGTGTCTTTCATTAAATATGTGACATTTTAAAATAATTTTTATCCTTTTAAAATTTTCGTTGATGCCGTGAGCTGTTAAACTCAATAACGATACATTTGAACTAGGTTCGCTCCAAATATCTGTAGTAAATGACATTTTCTGAAATTGTTTCAGCAAGTCTTTTATATTCTTCGCTAGTCTTTCATATAACTCGCCACAAATATAATCTGTGAAAAACTGTCTTCCCCTTAACTGATAATTCGGCACCATGAACTGTAAAAGTCGTTTAAATCCAATACCTTCCACGAAATTGAAAGGAAGGTCTTGCAATGCAATCATTTCAGAAATATATTTATCTATCTCTTTAGATTTAGGATTAGAACTACACCATTTTTGATTTTTTATAAAAGCCTCTTGGACAGTAATTTGTTTTTTGACCTCTTGAAGAGGTGTTGTTGAAGTCGTAGGCCGTTGTGAACATTTCTTTGAAGATTCTAATTTAATTAATTCTTCATATTCAGTAGCATGCACCGACTTTAAATGACTTTTTAAAGAAGAAGTGGTACCTCCCTTTCTTGAATATATCTTCTCACAAAGTTTACACTTTGCCGTAGTAGCACAAACTTCATCAAAATAGTTCCAAATAAAACTAGTTTTTGGTTTCATTGTTCAATTCAATTAAATGTGTCACATTCAATCGTTAATAAAACACACCAACACTTATCAACAACTCTTAAGTTTACTTGAAACTCAAACGCACGAACAAAACGATTGACCCGATCCCGAATGCAAAACAATAATAAATGAAAGAGTAATTGACAAAACTACGTGGAGCGGGGCATCCCCCGCGCGACAAGTATAAACAAGTTCGTGACTGCGGCCACGCGCCGCCCGCACCGCTGTGCGTCGACCTCCGATATAACCTCCGATTTAAAAGTTTCGGAACCGAAACCGAAATCGGAAGTGTAAAAACAATCGGAAGTTCCGACTTTTCGGAATCGGAACCGAACCTCCGTAACATCCCTAATCCAAAGCACCTACGTGAATATCATTGAGAATATCTACAGAGAAAGCAAGGCCAGTATCAAGTTAGAATCTGTAGGAAAAGTTTTTCCAATCGAAAGAGGCGTCAGGCAAGGTGACCCACTCTCACCAAAGCTATTTACAGCGGTGCTTGAACAAATGTTCAGAAAACTGGACTGGGAAAATCTAGGGCTAAACATAAACGGAACTAAATTAAGTCATCTAAGGTTTGCTGATGATCTGGTTATCTTAGAAGAGGACCCAGCAATACTTGAATCAATGATACAAACATTAGTAGACAGAAGCAGAGAAGTTGGTCTAGAAATTAACCTCAGTAAAACTAAAATGATGACAAACTCAATACCTACAGACATAACCAACAATGGAGAAAAAATCGAATATGTGCAGGATTATGTATATCTAGGTCAAGTAATATCACCATATGATCAAATGTCCAAAGAAATAAACAAAAGAATTGCGAATGGATGGAAAAGTTACTGGGCATTAAAAGAAGTCATGAAAAGCAAGGAACTGAGCATAAGAATTAAGAAGAAGACTTTTGACACTTGTATCCTGCCCTGTATCACATATGGCTGTGAAACCTGGGCCATGACAAAACACCATAGAGAGAAACTTGAAAGATGTCAAAAAAGCATGGAAAGGAGTATGCTAGGACTGAAACTAATAGATAAAATCAGAAGTACAGATATAAGGCACAAAACAAAATTAACAGACATACTGTCACGTATTGATCGGCTCAAATGGAGATGGACCGGACATATGCTCCGATGTGAAAAGGGCAAATGGAGCAAACAAGTGACAGTTTGGTACCCTAGAGATGGCGTCAGGAAAAGGGGCCGAAAACCAATAAGATGGGAGGATGACCTAAAAATAACTTTGGGGCCTCTCTGGACAAGAGTGGCGGCAGACAGACGGCAGTGGAAAGAGTTGGAGGAGGCCTTTGCCGAAAGGCACACCGAGATTCGAGATATCTTGTAAAAACTAAAGAAAACGCAGACACCCGCAAAATCTCGGAACAAAAGGCTTAATTATTATTAATTATTATTATTAGGATAAATATGTAAACTTACGGCATAGTACTCGGACTTCAGGAGCTAACCACTACACCAAACGCGTCGTCTGAAGTCTGAGATTGAGGATAAATAACAGGCATGCAGTTAAGATAAGAAACAACTGATAGCCTGTATCCAATTTTACAAGCTTATTCTGCTTATTAGCCATATCTATATAAGAAATCTTGCAGTGGTCCCCGCGACTGCGTCCGCAGGTTTTTAGTTTACCCCCTCCCGTCGCAGTGCGATGTTTGTAGCCTTAATAAATAAGCTATCCAACACAAAAATATTTCTTCAAACCGGTGTGTAGTATTTCCTGAGATTAGTGCGTTCAAACAAAAACACAACAAACTCTTCAGCTTTATCCTACTACTATTATAAAGGCGAAAGTTTGTAAGTATGGATGTATGGATGTTTGTTACTCTTTCACGTAAAAACTACTGAATTGATTTGAATGAGACTTTACTACAATATAGCTTATACATCAGAATAACATATAGGCTACAATTTTTGAGGTTTCTAATGTGAGGTCGTAAAAAAACACATTTTTTGCGCTACTAGACGGGACGAACCTGAAGTCCGCGCGAACGAAGTCCCGGGCAAAAGCTAGTTTATTTATACTTTATTGCACAACCTAAATTTGTACAAAAGGTGGGCTTAACATCCTATGGCAATCTCTACCAGTCATACCTTTGGGCTAAGCAGAAATGATAGTTGGCAGTAACTTTCTAATATTAGTATAGATTTCTTGTTCCATATTATTCTCTCCCAAAATGGTGTTTCAGTACTGTAAAGTGTAAATGTGTTTGATTGTATTTCATGTTTATCATGCAATCAGTCTTTCTGACTATAAGCAGATGTTGTATAAAGGAATAATGAGTTTCGGGGCGCTGCTCCCAGTGAAGCCAGCCCTTTTCATGTGTGAATTTGTCAGTCAAAGATGATGTCCCGTCGCTTCTTTAAGCGACGCAAGGTTTCGGGGATGACAAGCTGTCTTGCGAGTTGTTTAATATATTGTTAAAATAATTTCAGCAAATGATCTAGCACGCGAACAGAAGCTTAACTTCGGCGATGACATCGCCGCTCAGCTGCGTATTGCTAGAAAGAAACGATGGAACGTCCAGGAGGAGAAACGGATTTCACAGGAGATTGAGCTGCAAAGTTATCTTAATAGGTATGGACTTCCCATGATTTTTAATCAATAATTTTATAAAGTAATTCTAGTCATTTGGCCCTTATCAACTCATTATCAGTTGGATTATTTTTTTTTTTACATGATCAATCAACACAAAAATTGTATTGTCCTCTGCTTTAAGCGTTTTGTGAAAGCATGTAAATATAATAGCAAGGGCTGCAACCTAGGTCCTAGCTAGACCATAAGTTTTACTACCACTTTTAAACATGTATTTTGGCTGTAACCGTCTTGTACATCAAATATTTAAGAAGCGAGAGCGAAGCCATGTGAGAGACGGACTTGCGCTTTGAGACCAACTTTAACTGAATTAGCCAAATACCACAATATTTTGTTGTCAGCCAAAATAATTTAGGAACCTCTATCTTCACTTTAAAGGGAATCGTAAAGCGGTTAACAGGCTAACCTACCTCATCATCATCATTATCAACCGAAGGACGTCCACTGCTGAACATAGGCCTCCCCCACGACTTTCCACAACGACCGGTTGTGAGCGGTCTGCATCCAGTGCGATCCTGCGATCTTTATACAAGGTCGTCTGTCCATCTTGTCGGTGGACGTCATACGCTGCGCCTTTGGTCGAAGGGTCTCTAGTCTAGGACTTTTCTGCCCCAACGGCCATCAGTTCTACGTGCTATGTGCCCTGCATTCGCAGGGCTATGTCCGTTACCTTAGTTCTTCTACGTATCTCCTCGTTTCTGATTCGATCTCGTAGAGGAACACCGAGCATAGCCCTCTCCATCGCTCGTTGTGTGATTTTGAGCTTCTTTATGAGGCCCATAGTTAGAGACCACGTTTCGGATCCGTACGTCATCACTGGTAACACACACTGGTTGAAGACTTTCGTCTTCAGACACCCTACTAAGTTTAAACTGTGTAATGCTTACAGTTTCAGAAAAAAGTGGCTGTGACATACGGACAGACAGACAGACTTGACGAAACTATACTATGAGGGTTCCGTTTTTTGCCATTCGGCTATGCAACCCTAAAATTATGTGATTGCGGATATTTGTATTGCCAAGTAAATGCATTTTCTTTTTATGTTTCCAGGCTAATAACAGAAGACATGCAACGTAGAATAGAAGCAATCAAATTAGACAGTAGCAACGATGAAGATGCTAACACTAAAGTCGCAAAAGTTGAGGAGGAATGTGTAAGTTTTACTATAACAACAAATTTTTTATTTGTCACAGATAACTTGTGTGTGAATTTTAATCAAGGATCTACCAACTTATTTCGTGTTGTTTTATTTTCAGAATAATTATTCTAGTGAATTAAATAATCTATTTTCTAAAATGGACGAAAGGAGAAGGGTGAGTTCCTTTTATTAAAATGAAAACAATTGGCTATTTGTCTGGTGTAACTAATAAACATGAATGTGTCGGATATGGCTTATAGTTCAATAATAATGGCGCATATTAAATATTATATTTCAATAAAAATAATAAATATTTATTTTTGTAGAAACGCGACGTGCCAGACTACCTATGTGGCAAGATCAGCTTCGAAATTCTAAACGAGCCTGTTATCACACCTAGCGGTATCACCTACGAGAAAAAGGACATTGAAGAACATCTAGAGGTATTTATTTGGCTTCTAAAACAACCTTAATCTTACCGCCTGTTTCACAATGTGTTAAAGTTGTGGTTAGTGCTATCTGCCAGATACTTCATCCAAAATTAGTACTAAATTTGAATTATTTGTTGGTTAGTGCTAATTTGTGATGGTGGTAAAACAGGCCCTAACATTTATTTGTCATTTGATGCACTCTCGAGCTTACCGCCGCCTTACCACCATAATAGCCAAAATCGGCTGCACCTCGCGTCGTTTTTTGTTCGAAGTGACGCCCGGTTTTTGTGTCGTGTGTTCAAGCGATTTTGTTTGCAATTAGTTAGGCGACAGAGACCTCGACCAGTAGCAAAAGCAGTTAGGACAATCTAATTGTGTCCGTAGAACCTCATGGAATTATAAGCATTCTAGCACTTGGTTCAGAATGTTTTCAGTGTCAGTTGAAAAAAGATGAAATAAGAAACCAAATGGATACGTCACGCAATGACGTATCTATAAGAGACCAAGAATTTCGCGCGGTTAGACCGACAGCACGGTAGTTCAATTGGAAGAGCAGTTGGCCCGGTAAGCCAGAAAGATGCTGGTTGAATCCCGCCCGTGCGCAATTTTTGGTTTCTTATTTCATCTTTTAAGAATTCTAGCCCTTCCTATAAAATGTTGAGCTTCCATTCAGTGTATCAAAACATCTATACATTTACTAAATCTTCAATAATATTTCCAGAGAGTCGGCCATTTTGATCCCGTGACCAGAGTGAAGTTGACGGCGGACCAGCTGATACCGAACTTCACTATGAAGGAGGTTGTCGACGCGTTCCTTCAGGAAAACGAGTGGGCCCTAGATTATTAAGTAGACCTACTCATGCTCAGTCTAGCATTAATCCAGTCCATCTAGACTGACACCAGAATGATGGAAAAATTCACCGTTTAGTTTTCATCAGGCTGTCGGTCTGTGTAGGTTACACGATCATTCTAATGTCTAAAAACACACCATGCCGAAGTTTGGCATGAAATCGCCTGCAATGTTATTTGAATTACTGACGACGACACATTATGGAACGTAAAATCATCGCGGAACTTAGGTCGCGTTTCTTCGGCATAGTAAGTTTAGACATTTATTCTGTAGACTGTAGAGTACACATTATAAGTTAGTTCGCCGTTTATGGTGTGTCATATCAGCCGTATACGTCGGAACGTAAAATCAGTCGCGGAACTTCGGCATAGTGTGTTTAGACACCTAGACTGACGGACTATGCTATAGGTAGCTGCGTGGAGACTTCGCCTGCGGGGCGGCGGGGCGCGCGGGGAGGCGCGGATACACCCGCCCCTCGCTCTCGGCTCCCCCCGCACCCCGCTGTCAAAGTCTCAGTACAGCGTTATACCTATATACTGACGTCAGACTGATTGTGTTACCATTGTCTTACATAACACTGATATTGAGTTCATCATCATCATCATTATCAGCCGAAGGACGTCCACTGCTGAACATAGGCCTCCCCCATGGCTTCAACGACCGGTTGCGGTCTGCATCCAGTGCGATCCTGCGATCTTTAGAAGGTCGTCTGTCCATCTTGTCGGTAGACGTCTTACGCTGCGCCTTTGGTCGAAGGGTCACCAATCTAGGACTTTTCTGCCCCAACGGCCATCAGTTCTACGCGCTATGTGCCCTGCCCACTGCCACTTGAGCTTACTGATTCGCAGGGCTATATCCGTTACCTTAGTTCTCGTAGAGAAACACCGAGCATAGCCCTCTCCATTTCTCGTTGTGTGATTTTGAGCTTCTTTATGAGGCCCGTAGTTAGAGACCACGTTTCGATATTGAGTTACTTTGTCATTTTTTTAACAACTAAGTATTTATGTATGACAAAAATTTGTCATTTTTGTCACCCTATAAATAGACAAAGATAAAGTTCAATATTGTGATCACTATATTCATACTGTGTGTGAACTATGATCTGGATAGTCGGTTGTTGTACAAATGTCAAATAAAGAAACCGCAGTAGATGTGGAAATCGGCTGTGGTCCTAGACTTGTGTCTTAACAGCAGTCAGCACGTCACTCATTGATAGTCAGGTACTTATGTCTGATATAGATAATTTAATTATACAAGTTTCTGCATGAACTAAAAGGATTGATTGGGAGAGAACGCTTTTAGCGTTAAGTTCGCCCTTTGTACACTTACATTATAAAGGTTGGTTGATAAGCTGATGTTGACTCATCCAATTAGACTTTTGGGAATTATCATTTATAAACTTTCGATCAATGAGTGATGTGGTTTGCGTTCATCCTATGCATGTAAAACCTCCGGTTTTAAATAGTTGGTTATAGAAAACGGAAATTATAATTCTTTGCGTATTCCTAAATAGTTACAGATCATTTCAAATGCCTTTCGCAATACATTGAGCACTACACTTAATTTATATGTTGAAGCACTTATCCAATGTATTTCCAAAGTTGACTTTTAATACAACCCATAATACTTATTTTTACAAGTGTTTTTCATTGCACCGTTGATTTGGATTTACTTAGTAATTTTATTACTGAATAATCTTTCATTTAGCTAAAAAAAACATTTAATACAGGTGGTTATTGCAAGGGGGTGCCAAATTTTTGGAGGTGAATGAGACCGTCAATATGAACAACTTTTACTATGGGGTCATGGTCAAAATCTTAAATAAAATTTCAGGTTCCCCATACAAAATCAGTCACCTACATTGACAATAATGTATGGAGAGGCAGAAAATAAAATTAATAATTGAACGATGGTTCCATAGTAAAAGTTGTTCATATTGATGGTCTCTTTCACCTCCAAAAATTTGGCACCCCCTTGCAATAACACCCTGTATTAAAAAAAAACGAGCTTAAATCTGCTCATTTTGTCGATAATTAGTGTTGAATCCATCAAGTATTCTACTGTGGCTTTACTCTGGACACAAAATCCGATCTAATGATTATAACCATACTTGTCACTCATACCAGGCCGTGTATGCGTGTGACGGGGATGGCTATATTAATTGGATCGGGTTTTGCGTCCAGAGAAAGGCCTTTGCTTTGACAAATCAGTAATAGTGAAAACAACATTTGAATCATAAATAATACGTATTTTGAAAATGGCTTCACTATTCAGTTACACCAGACCTAAGGCAGGTCTTTAGTGAACCATACCATACTACAAGTGTTATATATAAAATGATATAAGATGAAATAAGAAACCAAACATTGCGCACTAAATGCGGGTAATGATTTACTACTTAGCCCACTGTTTCAAAAACGGTCTGGTAGGGCGTTGACGTCACGCGTTATGATGTATCCGTAAAAGACCAGGAGCCCTATTTTTGAATCACTGGCGTCAAGATGACGTCTAGATATTGAGTGATTTCCGTTGATTTTTAATGTGTTTTCGAACGAAAATCACACGTCATATCCAAGCGAGTGATTCAAAAATAGGGGCCCAGAAATCGATTTTGCGCGGTTCGGACCGACAGTACGGGGTAGCTAAATTGGAAAGAGCGTTTGCCCGTTTATAGAGTGGTTGCGGGTTCGAGTCCCGCCCGTGTGCAATTTTTGGTTTCTTATTATTCATCTTTTAAGAACGCAAAAATAGTACTGATTCTTTTACATGCTAACTAAACCAAGTACTACTTATCTTTATGTACACTTGTCATCATTATGGCGATCATTGTTTTTGCTGTAGTTTTGTAAGTAATTTGAATCTGTTTGTCTAGCTATTCTTGACAGTTAAGTTCACATTCAAGGAACTGAGGCCGAAGTGCGAGTCAGAGCGAGACTTACTCGATCAAACGCATCGAGCGCGTTAACGTTAATTTATATGGATATAATCCCATAGAAATTCACGTTAACGCGCTCGTTGCGTTTGATCGAGTAAGTCTCGCTCTGACTCGCACTTCGGCCTCTGTACCCTTACCATGAGTTTACGTCGGTTTTACTCGCTAGCGACGACGTATCTTTTAATATAGAAAATTTTAGTTCTGCAAGTGACCGCTAGGGGCGCTGTGCAATTTTCCATAGACTTTTTTTACGTAGTCGCTAGCGAGTAAAACCGTCGTAAACTCATAGTAAGGGCATTGAAGAAATACTAGTGGGTCAAATTTTGAATTGGACATGATGGGATCAATGATTTGAATTAAATCAACGTCTCGGATAATTTTGATATCTAAACTTTAATTTGATCTTAGCATGTAATAGCAAGGAAGCTAGATTTATTTATCGATTTAAAATGTGAAAGATACACTGTTTGTTATTGTGCGTGTTACAATAAAATTGTACCTGTGTGAAGAGTGCGAAGTGTTATGATTAGACAACCATGTTCGTGTTTATAGTAACGGTACCAGTAGAACCATTTTTAAAACTTTAAGTATGTACTCGTATTGTATGTATCTATGTAAGTTGTTATTATGTTCCATTTTTAACTAAGAAACTACCTTCCAAGTAAAAGAGGTTAAAAAAATGTGCGGGCAGATGGACTTGACACACATGACTGTACAAAATGGCGCCTGTTATTGGCAAAATAGTTATTTGCCGAGTATAATAAATGATTACATTTATTGTCTATGGATTTTAGTCATCGTCATTTTAATGTAAATAATTTAGTTATAAATAATCTCCAAAGGGAGAAATGTATAAAGCAAAATTTTTATATCTATCAAAAAAGTAACTGTTATGAGGCTTATGTTTTTAATCCTTGAATTCCTTTTGGTTTGATTGCATCTCCGTTGTCTATTGAGATAAACTTAATAATTTAAATTGCAACTGTGTCAGATAAGGAATCGAACACGTGTGTCTTACGCTAACCGGGCGCATGCCTATACCACTCAGCCACCGAGACATTGACAAGCCTGTATGAATTTTGCAAGATCTTTATTTAACGTGTAGGCGTCGTCACGTCGTCAATGTTGCGAGATTGCTCTCACAATATCCGTAGGAACTTATTTGTAAGGCATGAGCCCGGGTAACTTAAGAGTTAAGATACAGGGTGAATTGGGGAATACGTGGTATTCGGCTTCGTTGAACTTTTTGTTACGCTGCATTGAATTTATAGACTGTATGTGTAGGAACGTGTCGACTTACTGCTGGTGTATATAAATTAAATAATGTCAAGTCCAACATGCATGATGTTTGAATCGGAACGAGTAAGTTTATTAGAATAGTTAATATTATCTACTATGTACATGCGCTTATTTTATAACCTGCTTGAAATAAACTGTCTTGGATGAATAGTTTTAAAGGATCAGGAGAATATTTTAGAAAGGACATCATAACAAACATCTCTTTAAAAATGTTATTTTGATTGTAAACGCTTAATTGAGAGAATTATTATTGTATGTAACGGACCTTCATTCATTGAATGTTACTTGAATCGCTAGTGAAACAGATTCAACTTGGCTCGCAACTACTGAAACGTACTAGTTATTATGATTAAGTAAATGTTATTTTATAAAATGCATGATTTTTCTTTTGAATTAACCCTTGCCCCGTAGATTAACTAATTAACGACTTACACAATTAATTAAGCATTAATGAAATCTCTTGAAACTCATACAAGTTATATTGCGAAAAATATCGAAGATCAGCATTTAAAACATTCGATGATGATGTTCAACTAATAATATTAATATAAATTGGACTTGTAAGAAGCAACTGTGTCAGAATGGACTGTCTAAGAATCGAACCTTTTCTCTGTAAAGGCATATATGCGCCCGTGATAGCGTAAGACAATGGATTAAATTCCTTGTCTGACAGTTGCTTTTACGAATGCAATTTACATAATTAAGTTTGTATAGTCCCAACACAAAACACTATATAAAAACAAAAATATAATTATTATAACATTTATTTAACATTGCTTATTATATTAAATACTATATTCTACAGTTCTTGGTACGTGTCACTACTCAAGTTATCATGTTGATTACCGAGCTGACTTTGTGACGATGTTGGAAGGTTCTGATCAGTATTATTACCTTTCAACATCCTCACCAACATACTTATATCGTCAGACTGTCGTCGCACTACGTCAGCAAGCCCGCGCGTCACTTCGGCCTGCTGCCGAGCCACCTCCGCTTGTACTTTCAATGACTCAGCCATTACTATAGCGGCATTTGCAAACTTGTTCTCCGCATCGTCCATGTTTCTCTTCAAATCCATTAACCGTTTAAGGTTGACTTTATATGGAACTGGAATGTTAAAAAAAGTTCTATTATAGGTAGACCGCGAAATTGAGACCTCAACTGCGCGGCGGCGGGGTGCGGAGGGAGACGAGAGCGCGGTTAGTGAGCGGCGCGAGCGGGTGTTTCCGCGCCGCCCGCATCCCTCTCGCCTCTCGCCTCCCCCCAGGCCCCTGTACCCCGCAGGCGAAGACTCAATGAAGCGGTTTACCTATAGGTCTAGTGGCTGCGACTGAATCGGAAACGACCAATCTCAATAGTTAATTTTCGTTGCGCATAAAAAGCTCCTGCGGTGTATTACTCTGCGAAATTTATCACCAAGTAGTTTGCGGTGATTTCAATCTCGAAAATGTTGGGATTACCATTTAACTTTTTGCCTGTCCAATTTTGTTAAACCCCCCGTAAAAAGCTTACCAAGTATTAGAAAACCCTGTATCTAACGCTATAGGCGCCCGGATAGCGTAATGGCGGCCATACACCATGCTTCCTATCGTCCAATCGGCATGACGCTACCGATTGGATCAGTTAGAACTGACCGTGTGTGGGAGTGGATTGGTATGACAGTTATACTTGACGGCACAATCGAATTTCGATTTTTTGGCTTGATCATGTCGATTGAATCATGCCGATTGGACCGTGTATGGCGATCGTCAGTTCGGTCTGGTCAAGATTTTTGTCGGTGGTTTTAATAAATTTGTATGAGTAAACTGTTTTCTTTTCATTAACCACTGTTTGCACCACTCTGCTCGATCTTTTCTTTTTTTTTCACGAGTAAAACGTTTCATTTTTACGAGTAAAACGCCCAAAACGGCTAAAACACCGTCGTCTGTCACCGGTGACGCCATGACTTCAACTGAACGTCTCTGCCAATTGGACAATTCAAACTGATTGTGTGTGGTGTATATAGACGAACTGTAGATTGGATTAAGCCTGCAGCGTCATGCCGATTGGATGATAGGAAGCATGGTGTATGGCCGCCATAAGACACATTTTTGGTTCGATAAGGTTCGATTCCTTGTTTGACAGAGTTGCTTTTTACAAGTGCATTTTTTAAGTTTGTTTTTATAGTGTCAAATTATTAGAAAACTTTTTGAACTATTAAACAGTTAGCAAGGATTTTATTTATTTTATTCAATACACTAGATATTAAGTTACCAGATCTGTTTCGTCTGAGTCGATGCCGATCACTTATTCGTCGACTGCGAGAACTCTTCACTTCTGTAACAAAAGTATGGTCATTCATAGTAAATACTGCTCCCCGTCATTACAACATACTGGCAGCTCCCCGTGGCCTCACCCGCGAAAATGTCGGCTATCAAAAAAATATTGATGGCCTACGTGTTATTCCGATTTGTATGAGCTATACTATTGTAAAGTTTCATCAAAATCCATCCAGTAGTTTTGTGTAATAATAATAATAGTACCCCTAGCCCCTAGCCGTATCGACTACGGTGGGCAGTCACAACGACTAACCGACTGCGCGGGACATATTATAGTGCACAAGTGTGTGCGCAAACACAGGTGGACTCAGGTGGATTCCTTTCACTCTCATAGCCTGAGATGGAAGATAGATGGGAGTCCAACGGAGAGAGATCAGGCGCAGGACCAACGACTTTACGTGTCGTTTACCGTTTTCCGAGGCACGGTGAAACACCGCCAACTTTCAAACTTTGGGCTTTCCTGAAAATTTCTGAACAGAAAAACCCAGGTACCTACATATTTTTGGAAATATGTACCTGGGTTCGAACCCGGGACCTCTGGCGCAGCCGTCGCTTTAGAATGCGACCCTTTAACCGCTGCGCCACCGAGGCAGTTTTGTGTAAAGGAATAACAAACATACATCCAGCCTCAACTTTCACATTTATAATATTTGTTAACACAGCATCGCCATCTATTATTATCGATACACAATTCTTGCAATAAACATAGCGACATCTATCCTTAATCATTCGAATCATTTGACACAATCTAGTATTGGCCGATTCAGTAGTAGTTTGGATTGGCAGACCCAAGTTATTCTAACGCGGTTAACTAGATGGCGCTGCATATATCTATTTAAGGAATTGCAGTGAATTATTTCTCCCTTGTTCTACCAAATTATACCTACATACTACAACCAATGTGTTTCGTCTCATCCCGCATCCTGGTGGTCAAAGTAACAATATTAGTACGATAGAAAATAATAAAGAAGGTACCTGATTGTGAAGATTTCTGTGTCTGTTCAAAACTAAATTCATCTGAAACATCACTGTCTGAATTATCTGTAAATGAGAAAAATAGGTAAAGGGATTGTTATCCTTTTTTCATAGCAAATGATAACCACTTCTTGAAATAATATTACTTACCAGATGAAGTAGCTGTTAAGTTCCCAGTGTCACCTACAAATAGATAATATTATTTTATATGTTTCTTAAAGTAAACTGATGTCTAGATGCCATCAATAACTTACTATCATGCAACTCATTTTCAGATTTCAGCCTTATTTCTCCATCCTGTGTTTTAGGTTTAAGGTACTGGAATTATTTTAAATGTAATTTGTATGATATGTTAAACATTAATGATTTATTAATTAATATATCTATACTAATATCAAAATGTTGAAGAGTTTGGTTTGTTTGTTTAAACATGCATAGGAACTACAGGACTTATAAAAAATATTTGTTGTGTCAGATAGCTTTATTTATCAAGGAAGGTTTTAGGCTATAAAACATCACCCTGGAACGGGAAGGCAGGAAGCTAACTCACAACGCATGGACACAGTTGTGAGGGACCGCTAGTTTTTTTAATAAGTTTGAAAATATTGGTACGTACCACTACAGGGATTTTATGCTCACTGTCGCCAAACAGTGCTTGTTCTCCAAGTATAGCCAAGACTTTCTTGTCAATATCATTGAGATCATCTACATTACTAAGATCCCCACCAGTGCCCAAACTATCTTGCCTCCATTTGGACAGCCTACACTTGCTTTTATGTTTGAGGTCAGCCCAGTACTGCAACAATTAAAGTTATATGAAGAGAGATAATCATCAAACAATAAGAAGTTATGTACAAATCAGTATAGCAGCAGTAAAAATATACTACTTTTAAAAAAATATATGAATTGGTTAGTAGGGCTGAGCTGAAGGCTACTAGTGGAGTCTCAGGTGGCAGATAGTGAATGGCCACCAGTTACGGTGGTTAGCTGCGAATTTGTTGAATAAGCAGTCCCTGACCAAACAGCGGCAAGATTGCCAGTATGTAGTAGGGAATCTAGTGGGATGGGCTGCTCTATTAAAAGCACATTATTCAGTGACAATCCTGTGCCATGACGAGTAAACGCCGCCATTAAATATGCGTTCCCCTTGTGTTGTATAGCAGTAAAGTCAGTACAGAAGGCTGAGGCGGGACTGGTTCATTGCGGTGTGGAAGGCAACACCGCCGACAAGAGCCTAGCCCTTAATTTTGATGATGAAGATGATGATGAAGTGGGTTTGCAGTTCGGTTTTGTGTCCAGACTAGACCAGAAGCACGTAGTCTGAGTAGTCTGAGAGAAAAAGTAGATTAACCTTTTTCCAACGGTCACCAGATTTAGTAGATCCAGTGCCACACGAGTTGAGCTTATGCGCTAGGTCGTTCCATTGCTTATCAACAGCATCTTTGGACCTCGATCCAAGCCCAACACCTTTAGCTATTGCTGGGTGTTTGGCCAAGAAATCTAAGAGACCCCACAGTTGGTCGTTGGATACTCTATTTGCCATTGCTGAAACACCGAACGTTTATGTTTTTTTGCATTTAAAAATCAAGATTTCAAGATCACTTAGATAAAAGATATTGTTTGTTGTGTTGAGAAACAGACAACCAACAGTGACGTGCGTGGTGACTGACTGCTGACAGTGACACATGACACTACAACGTCAGACGTCACTTCTTCAGTTTCCCTTTCGGGAAAGGCAATGGAACACACGGACAGAAAGAACAAAGCCAATGTTTGACACTATAGGTAAACCGCGAAATTGAGACCTCGCCTGCGGGGTACAGGGGCGCGGGGTGAGGCGAAAGCGGGGTTTGTGAGAGGTGCGGGCGGCAGGCACATTCTTTTCAAAATTCAGTACGCTCGCTACACAGGTAGCGATAGCATCTGTTGACAGTTGCGGACGCTTTGACAGAAGTACACAAGAGAATACTGTCTGACTGAAGTCTGAAGATGAGTCGCAGTATATTCGGATACAAAATCTATATTATTGTATTTTTTGTCGTGTTTTTTTTTTAATTTCTATTTTACATCATTCTCCAGCACCTGTTACAATCTTTGTACATGACCTTAAGTTGTAGTACTTTTATATATTCTATGCTAAAGTATAACTGGGGAAGAGAATGCTCTTAGCATTAAGTCCACCGTTTGAACACTGTAAAATAACAGTGTTTTAATAAAGGCTCTAAATTATACGAATATTTTAGAATGAAATATAGATCTAAATTAAGTGGAATATGAACTAGATATGAATATGAACTAGATATACACTCAAACAAAACAGTCGCAGAAGTTACCAGGGAATGTTATTTGAAATTTTTAATTTTGCCAAAAAATCTATCTTATTTTAAGATTCCATTTTATTTATTGATCAAAATCCACGGCTCTGGATAAAAATATTTAGAATTAATTCACTCTCATTGGTGTAATTGTATCGAATCGAATATTTTTTTCCAATATGTTATGTAATGTTATGAAGTGTCGACACTGACGACCACCATTGTGACCACTGACGTCACATATCTTAAGAAATGTCCCGGCAAATTTCGTCTCTTGTGTATCACCGCCGCCCGCACCCCTTACAGTCCCCGCTCTCGTCTTTCCGCCCGCACCCCTGTACCCCGCAGGCGAAGTCTCAACGAAGCGGTTTACCTATAGCTTGACGAAAAAATTATAGACACAGTATGGTAGTAAGAGCGAGTTTTTACCGACTCCAAAAAAAAAGAGGTAATCAATTCGACCTGTATTTATGTGATATCGTTAAAGGCTTTCAAACACGAGTGCAGAATTTCGTAGGTTTATGTATGTTTGTATATTTGTCTCAGGATTTTTCGAAAACGAGAAGTCATAGCGAGATGATGATTCATCAAAATCGGTCCAGTAGTTTTTGAGTTATGAGTAAATAACTAAACATCATGAAATAAAAAAAATAATTTAATAAAAAACTAACTAAAAAGCTTTAAATAACGCATTCGTCTTCTATTTATGAAAACAAATTCTTTTGGAGTGGGTGCACACGGAGTCGGAGACGGACTTGAAGGTGGTTTAATTTTTTCGCGCTAACCAATACACCAAACGCGTCGTCGTCAATCAAATATGGAATAATACCTGACTGAACTAAAAGAGAATCATCGACTTTTCATTTTTGAGAAATCCGTGGGCAAACTAACAAACATACAATACATACGAGTACACTTACGAGTGTTGTTTTCGAAATGCACACTTGGTTGGAAGCCATAATAGATCAACATTACTCAAATATTATTTAATTAATAGCGGACCCAGCGAAAATTGCTTCGCCCCGATCCCGTCCCACCCCAGTCCCGGCACCGTCGAACGGGTAAAATGTATCCTATGTCCTCCTGGTTCTAAGCTACCTCCCCACCGTTTCGCCCCGGCCCCGTCCCACCCCAGCCCCGGCCCCGTCTAAGGGTATGAATGGTTATTATAAGCTACCTCCCCACCGTTTCGCCCTGGCCTCGTCCCACCACAGCCCCGGCCCCGTCTAAGGGGCATGAGAAATAGATGTTGGCCGATTCTCAGACCTACTCAATATGCTCACAAAATTTCATTAGAATCGATCAAGCTGTTTCGGAGGAGTAGGCACGGGAACGAACGGGAACGAACATTGTGACGAAACGAATAAGATAACGATATCACTACATACATGTCGAATTGATAGTCTCCTTTATTTTGAAGTCGGTAAAAAGTTCAACTTGGGATGGAAGTACCTATTAACTCCGAAATTTTTATCCAATCAGACTTCGTTTTTTGCTCCAGTAGATGACTATTAAGTGTGTTTGTTGTTTGGCAGTCCTGTTAAAAGTCATAATGGTAGTTAATACTAAAGAAAACATACATTGAAACAGCTATTGTAATGTAAATTGATGCGTTGGGCAGCTGCTTTCTATAGTCTGCCCTGAATTGCACCGCAACGCAACCGAAAACTCGTAACATGTTCAAGTAAAAAGCGCCTGCTTTTCAGAATAACAAACTATTATTCAAGTGCTGATTTATGCTGAAAGATAACATAAATGTTCCAGTTATTAGCTCGTAAATATCTCTGAGCTGTTTCATTCATAATTTGGCAACGCAGCCTGCTCGTATACTATGCCATTTGTAACATTTGTTGCGTATGTACATACAAACAATGGGCAAATGGGAGGCATTTACACTAGGTCCGTGACTCTGTGCCAAGGCATAGACTATAGTGCACCGACACCAGCTGTAGACATTGTTCCCACCAACTGTTGCGCGTCGCACTGGCGGCCTTCCAATCGAGGTGTTTCAATTAGAATGGTGGATGGGTCGAATGAGCGTCATGAGTTTGTGACCTAGTACATTTAGATGAGCACTGCAGTGCTTATGAAACATGTAGTCGGATGTAACTTGGTAAGTTGCATTTATTTGGTGTATTTTAGGGCTTGTGGAACGAGTCTTCTTCTTCTTCAACTTAAGAGCTGTGCTCTTTTCGGTGGAGTAATCTAGTAATCTTGTGGTGGAATTGAGTAAGTCGCGTGAAACAGTGGTAAAACGGGACCGGATGGCAAATACTTACGAGTGGAACACCCATAAAACGTATTGTCTTCTACTAACTAAACGTACTTATTTGTAGAAAAACTGAAGGGCGAAGAAAGCAAGGGTAAACGAAATCAAATCAAATCAAATCAATCATTTATTTGCTTAGAATACAGTATTGGGTACTACATATGTATTATATTGGAAACGTGTATACGTTATATTGGAAAAGTTTGATCTTAAAAAATGGCATACACGCATACGAAGGATACACGCATGTCTTATCGTATCCTACCAAATGAAACCATTAGCAAAAAAAGTTCAAAAAGAAATTAAAGTTTACGACGAACTAAAAAACGGTAACAGCACTTAATTCTTCCAAATTACTTCCTTCCCTTTGTTTGAGAACATTCGTCACCTCGCGTGATGCGAGCGAGCGGGCGGAACCGGTGTTTTGCTTTAGAATTATTAATACGAGTAGAAAGTAGTTTGCCTTCTGTCGACAACGGAGCGATAGTATTGCCTAAAGGAAAACGATAGCTTGGCGTGCAACTTCAACTTTCAAACTACCGATAGTTTAATCTAACTTTAAAAAGGATTTTTTCTGCATAAAATAAATAAATCGGTTCTTATTGACGAGACTTAACCATCAATCAATCAATCATTTATTTGCCAGAATACACATAACCTGGTTAACATAATGCTTACATGAAATTTTGACTTGGTAATTCAGTGTGTTACTGACAAAAAATAAGGCAAGTATACATATCTACCGGTAAGATATCGGCACATAATAATTATTAGTGAATAAATATCGGATATTGGAAGCACGATGATGTACTTACTTATCATAATTATGTCATTAATGCATTGCATTTAACACAACTAGATTATAAAACTACGTCTTGATATTAAACTATCTGGTAAGTAAATAACCCTGTTTTAAGATCTTATCACGGCGAAGATACGAACCAGTAACTCGCTCCGTAACTTTTAATTGCTGTTACTCCCAGTTATGTCGGATTTGAGTGGTCTAGTATGGGCTAGCTACACGTATCTGATGATTTGAAACTTGAATCTTACGAAGTGGAGATTAAGACTCAAAATTGTATGTGAAGATAATATTGATGGAACTTCAATGTATTGTAGACTGGAGTCCTGAAATTCACTTCTAGGTTGAATCATTGCCAATGTGTGGTCTCTAATTTATTAACTACTTATTTGTGTTGTGTTTCGCTACTAGAATACTGTCCTTAAGTAGGTAGTGCACTCGCTTTGTTGTAATCCATTGATATGTTCCTACCATTTTTGTTACTCTTTCCAATGTAGGTCCTATATTTTATAACCAGTCTGGTTGAAGCTCTGTTAATTAGTTAGCCCTCGGAATATTGGACCTAAAACAGAACAACATTTCTAGCACTATGTTCTGTAAATCTTACAAGCATATCTAGGTATTTTCACAGACTAAAAAGGTAAGGTAACATCAATATGGAAGTTAGAAGTTTGGGTCCATTAGGCTAGTACCTAATAGAAGTTCAATGGGTCTATTATAGGTTATGTGAATCGTCGTTACATGAACTGCATTTCCGTTTGAATTTTAACGACACAGCAATGTAGTTTTTTGCATAGTTAATAAGCGCGCAGCAATGCTCGATCCATTAAGGCTTTCACCACAATGATCATTAAGCGGCGGCATTTACACGCCTTTCATGCTTTCAAACGCTCTCCTGTTTAATTTGCCATGCGCTTTATTTTTTATTTTCAGCTCATTAGAAAATCCATTGCATTCTAAGTACCTAAACAAAAGGAAAAACTTAAAAAGTTAATTTGACGAGGTCTCACTAACTACATTGTATGAATTAAAAATCCTTTCCAGTTATTTCAGAAGTCGATTATTGGCCAAGAATTAAGATTTAGCTAATATTTAGGTACCTATAAATGGCATTTAAAAAAAAAAGTAATCTCGACTACTCAAATCAATGAGGTTGTTCACTAACGTTTGGGCCATGATCTTGAAATAAGTAAATACGCAATTGTCGCACGAGAAAACAACACAGGCAGTTTTCTATGCCTAGATAACACGTACCATGTACGGATAGATGGATGAGAAAATCAGTGATTGCAATGCTCGTGTCCGCACGCGGCAACAAACATATCCAATAACTTAAATGCTTAATATAACTCTCTAGAACGGTACTGCTGTCTCGCCGACTTCGGTAAGCAAATGTGATTCCGGCATTTCTTGAACTTGCCAACTACTCAACATTTTTGATTGTTGAAAGGTCACTTGGTTGGCTGCAGCTCTGACTCCATCGTAAGTACCTATATTGCTAACTATACAACCTTAGCGTTCGAAAGGGATCTTGTTCATCTGCACCCGTCAGATCTCGCTCTGTAATGAGTCGTAAAAGTCATAAGTAGTTTATTTTTGCTTATAGGGGCTGATGGCACTTATGGACGTCCCAACATAGACCCAACCACAGCTTCGTGACAATTGTAGGCTAGTGCCAAGAAGAAGCTGCGCAACAAACTCAGTCACTAATTTCAATGCCTCTTTTTAAAATAATTACATTTTTATGTTCGTACAAGATAGACCAACATTGTAAGGGTAATTCCTAAAAACTTTTGAGTTTTGTAAAGTATCTAGTGTCTCATTTTTAACCATGATCAGCTTTGGGACTTGTCTGACATTGGGCATTGTAATTTTTTTGCATAGTTGAAGTGGAACGCATCCTTTCTCACTATACGACAACGCATCCGTCAGCTCTCGCTGCGATTTGGAAGTGGAACGCATCTTTGCTCCCAGGATGCAGGGCGGGCGGTGACACGCACGCGCGCTACCCAGCCTGGGCGGGACGTTCGGTGGATTAAGGTGCGATCGTTGTTATTACATGAGTTGTCAGACAGATTTTCATTTTTTACATGTACGTTTATTAAATCTTACTCAGTACTTATTTTGGCTAGTCCAAATTAAAAATTTGATAAATACCGGTCATGTTGTTTATGTCTGATGCTATCTCCTGGGTAGGTCATATTTCGCTAGAAAAAGCCAAGATTTTTTAAAGTTAATATACAATTTCTGCTTGAAATAAATTACGCTCACGGATGGCTTATGACCTGTGATATATCACGATTTTAAGTCAGACGTACATGTTACGACCTGTTTCACATGTCGTAATAAGTTCAGATTAATGTTATCTGTTCAATATTTCATACGAAATGACATTTCATATTAGAATTATTCATTAGTTTCTGCTTATTTGCCGATGTTGAAACTGGCCATTAAACTTTATTACTATGTATAGCTATTACAAGAATTCCTAATCTTATCAAAATATCGCACACTTATTCACCGTATTTGCGCCCTGCGCACGCAGCGCCCCGCGCCCCGCTCACTCGATTCATGCTTACGCCGTCAGCTGTTCGCGCGCGGCATGAATGTGCGCGCTCGCGCCGCCCCCATCGATTGATTGATACCTGCTCCACGTGCCGTCGCTCTGTGCCGGGGGACCATCAACTCCTCGCTTTTAGGGAGAATAAGGCTGAGAGCGTCTTTTGTTACTTTAGTCGGATCTATTTACAAGTGCTATTGACATTTGATTCATGCTTACGCCGTCAGCTGTTCGCGCGCGGCATGAATGTGCGCGCTCGCGCCGCCCCCATTGATTGATTTATACGTGCTCCACGTGCCGTCGCTCTGTGCCGGGGGACCATCAACTCCTCGCTTTTAGGGAGAATAAGGCTGAGAGCGTCTTTTCGTTACTTTAATCGGATCTATTTACAAGTACTATTGACATTTAATTTATGCTTACGCCGTCAGCTGTTCGTGTACGGCATGAATGTTCGTGCTCGCGCCCCCATCGACTGATTGATACCTGCCCCACGTGTCGTCGCTTCGTACCGGGTGAACACCAAGTCCTTGCTTTTTTTTCGCTGCGAGTGTCATTTTTTTATCACTAGGCTAATGCTTACGGCCGTCAGCTTTTTGCTGCGTTTGCCTACTGCGTGTTTTTGAGGAGAAATGAAGCTCAAAAAGTCTTTGGTGTCTTATGTCGTATCAAAATTTCACCAGCTCTAAGTACCACTCAACTCATGCTATCGGCCGTCAGCTTAATGCCTTATGGTATAACCTTCATGTCCGCTACTTGGACAACATCTAGTGCACTAACGTTTAAATGAATAAACATGGATACACAATCTGGCTACAAAGTTAGGCCTGTTGGAAACATGTGTTTTTTCACGTAAATAAATAGGCACTGAAGTATGCCAATTTCAGGAATACATTAGAAAAGCACCCAAAAAAGTAACTATAGTATTTCAGAAGTAATTTTTTTTAGAAATTAATTAATTTCTAGGATTTGATGAGTATAAATATGTACAATCATACGACTCTCGACTAAATTGGTCAACTTTTCATTCACAAACAACTCATCCGCTTAACAGCGAGCAACACCAACACAACCTTCCAATTTCAGGGAGCCAGGAGAGCCTTCAAACGTGTCCTTAGGGGTAATAAAATTGGGGGCGGGCATCCCTTTGGCCCGCCGTTAGTCCCGCGTAGACCGTCGGGCAGGACGCTCGCCGCCCGCCCCGCGAGTGACTCCGCCCGCCCTGACACATGGATACCACTAGCTGACCACACACAAGAACATACCTTCACGTAAGTAATGTTATATATAACATAAAAATACATGATCGCATGATGCACATCGATTTGTTGTCGACACATAATTCGTCACTGGATTTACAAAATTTCTTCGTTTACGTAACAGAGGGACGCGACCGTTTGTTATTGGAAAGTCACGCTTATCTACCGATGTTCACAGTTACATAAAATAACAAAAAAACGAACATTGTTTACTATAAAACAGTAATAGACAGTAAAAGTAATGGCTCTCATCGAAATGGAATGAGACGATAACATGTTGTGCCAAGAAATGTGCGGTCGTTCCCGCTACAATTTTCAGAATCACTTAACTTGATGTTGGCGTGCATTTGATACAATTTGGCTATTGGATAGCTGTACAAACGAGACTGTCGTTCCATCATAATAATCTTCGTAGTACGTCTATGTGTCTACGATATATCGTAGCTGTCCTCGTAGCGATTAGCTACGAAAGTGCTACGATAATTTTCATAGCATTACTTCGTAGATTTAACGACGTAATGAAATTGCTCTAATTTCATGTGGTTTTAAGGGTATTGCCACCATGTTCGTCAATGTTAGCATATATTTCTAGAACATTACAGTCGGTATAATAGTAGTTGATAGGGTAGCTCATTACAACGCTGTAATTACTTAATATTTACAAAACACAGACGCCTATTATGTCATTATGTAATTACGCTTTCAATCTTGTATGGTCACAGGTAATTTGTATAATTGAGAATAGGAAGCTTTTACTTCTTACTCATAAGTACTTTTCCTTTACTAGGAATTTTTAAATATGGGTTTAAACTTGAAAGCATCCATTACAGTTACATGATTACAGATATCAAGCCAATGACAGCATTTTATAAGCCACAATTTGTGTAAATATACCAAACAATAGTCCTATTTTCTTAGGTTCCACGTAATATTAATCATAAGTAAAAATCGATGACATTTACAAAGAACTGCTATATAGAATATTTGCAAAAATAAAAGACATGAGTCACACTATGTTACATCAAATCAAAACATCCACCCAATGATCCATCGGACCGTAAATAATTAACCCTTATTGTCATTAATTAAGTCATCGTGTTTAGCCTTCGCTGACCCAAGTCTTCATTGTCCTGCCCCATGTATGTTATGGTGATAAAATATTAACCACCGGTTACCCCCGAGACCGCTTCAAACGTAGTAAAGGCGGTTTTAAATATTAAAGCGGCTTTTCACCGTAACGTTTAGTACCGTTTGTTTTCAAAACTGTCCGCCTTTACAGTTTTTCATGTTACTTTTGTTTTGACAGGTAAAAGTGGGCGGTATGGGCTCGTTTAGTAATTGAACAGTTATCAGTAGCAGAGGTTCAATAGTCTAAATAAATATAAATAAATAAATAAATAAATGGATATCTTTTAAATGATCTGGCGTTAATCTCTAACCTTAGACTCTAAGGCACAAAACAAGCGTCTATTTTATCTTCTTTTAAAGAATTTGACGTTTGTTATAGATAAAAATAAAATAATCAAATCAAGCCTATTAGCTTTTGGTCAATTTTGAAATGGGGTCAGTATAATGTTTAATTCTTAACAATAGTTTTGATTTTCATCAGGCCTCAATACAGAAATTAACCGTTTCAATTCATATCTATTGACGTCCACAATAAGGCAAAATGTTTATATTTTTCCAGCTTCTATAAGCTCGGCCACAAAAAGCGTTTTTAATTAACTAACTGCATCTGAAATAACAATTGCTGTTAACACAGCGATCACAACCAAGAGCTTTACATCTCATCTGCTAGCGTTCTTCTGATTACATCTTTTGTTGTGTTTTTTACCGTAGTTTTTCCGACATTGAAGAGTTTTCCTCTAAGCTCTATTGTTGTGTGTAGCAATAGCTGTAAAGCGGTAAACGTCTTTTTTTCTTAAAGCGGTAAGCGGATGCAGCGTACAGCCACACAGCCTCTGTGGGCCTCCAGTGACTAAAAGTACAATGGAGAAAAAGCACAAGCTACGTTTGTAGGACTACACAGTGGCTGTGACTCAGCTATGGTATAAAGCCCTGTTTAAAGTCGTTGTCATATGATTGAAAGTTGGCGAGGAATTTAATTATGTTAATTTGCGTGATGGTCACATGGATGTTTCACATGAGTAGCATCTTAGCGTAAGATGTTACTCATGTGAAACAATACTATCCAATGTTTTCTTTCACTAGCTATTTACCTGTACTACTCTTGACAATGAGTACTTACGTTAAAGTTTGCTATCCCTAACTCAAGTCTATGACAATTATGTATGAAATTGGCCCATTAAAACCCGAAGTAAATTAGTACATGCAGCCGTTCGTATCCTCAATCAATAATACGTCTCATTTACAATTTATTATTATATCCAAAAGTTACCAATTACTTGCTTACTTAAAACTGTCGTAGCTCTTAAACTTACCTTTAAAAGTGGTTTTACTACTTAAAGTATAGCTAAGCATACTAAATATAGGTATCTGAATCTTGCATCCGCGGTTAGTACACATCTGGCGACACACGGAGCTGAATAAATCATCCTTAATAGGCATTGCAGGCTGTCTCTGGTGTCACATAATTCATACGAGATCAGTGTGTTGCACCACAAATGCGCTGGAGTGTGCAGTTTTTTTCACGTTTGTAGTGACTTATGTTGTGTGGCTAAGCACTATTTTTGTGGGCTGCATAAAACGAAGCCAATGATACATGTAGCTACCAATTTCGGATTGTAGATAGATATACATCTAACAATTTTAATTATCCAATAAAATTTTGATTCCATGAACTGTAAATGATTTGCATGCTATTTTATTAGCGAAACATGAGCTCCTTCTTTTTTTGTATGTATATCAATTTCATATCATGTTTTGAGCAAATAAACGATTTATTTATTTATTTATTAACATAATAAAGAAAGTTTTGATTAAATTGGTAAAGTATTTGTTGATTTTCTTTTTTTTGTCATCTGTTCTGTTTCCAGCTCCTTACCATGAATCTATTTGTTCTGTATTTAAACTCCTTGCTACCACAGGGACAGACCATAAAATTAATATTCCTATCGGAAGGGATAGTAATTTTATGGGACAGACAAACAGGGAAATGTAAAAGCAGGACAGCTGTAAGACCTCATTGCTAGTACTATGAGATTTTAAACTTTCGCGTTGCATTACAATGAGAATTAGACATGACGGGTCTAAACACGAAAAACAAATATGAGTAAATGTTTTGTACTATCCTAATTCTTCTAATTATTGCAAAGGATTTAAATTAAATTACAAATCATAACTGTTCTATAGCTACTAAGTTATAAAGGCTGCCGTGTATTTTTATACGGCTTGTATACCATTGACACCGTTTTTCCATAAGCATGCAAACGTATTCATGTCCGAACAAACCTCGAAGGAAGCCCAAGGCGTTACGTTTCAATTTATTTGTCACCTCATTTTCCAACGCTTTCACGAAATTGTTTCGAATGAATACGGTGTCGCCATTTTGTTTGAAGAATAAACGTACAGTGTAACATTTTACTAGCTGAAAATGTGTTCAATGAAAGGATTTTAAATTTTTACTCAGGTATTAGTTGTTATTTGGTTTGTCTATTATACTATATTGTGTTTGCGCACACACTTGTGCACTATAATATGTCCCGCGCAGTCGGTTAGTCATTGTGACTGGCCACCGTAGTCGAAATCGGCTAGGGGGACTATTATATTGTCTCTCACACATAATACATACATTATTGTTTATCATCATCATAATCAGCCGCGGACGTTTCATTGGTAGTATACCGCTATTAACATTGTAAAGCTATTTAACACTTTAGAATTGAATAAGGTCACCTCGTTTTAAGTGATAATATTTAAAGGGCCGAATTAAGCACAATAAACAAATATTTTTTAGTAGAAAAAACACACAGTTGGGGTTTTATCCGCTAGTTTTTGAGAAAATTGGAGACTAAGGTAATATTTTTTTCAGATTATTTTTTTTTATTAATAAATTATGGCTGAGATTAGAAAAAAAGAAGGTTTGGGCATTGAATTTAGAAAGGCGAAGCTGATGACGTAGATAACTTTTTAAATTGTCAGGGTAATAATATGTTGTGTATGTTACAGAAAACAATAAAAATTAAAATCTCGATTTTCCAAAAAATAATGATAGTGTCCTGTTTCTATGATGTATTCAAAGCCGCTGTTCAAATTTATCACTTATAATGATTTGACCTTATATTCTTCACCGAATCACAAATAGTTCCAAATTTTAAAACGCTTCCCGACAATTTCCGGCACGTTCTTTGAAAGGATTACTTTCCGAATGAAACTTTAAGCTGATACAAAACAAGAAGTGTATGTCCGAAATATTTTAAAGTCTGCACATTTCGCCTATACTTCCTCCTTTCGCCGCCCAATCTCTCTAAATCCCCGGACGCGGGCGCTAGAAAATCACTATCATGTACTTTATACGCTTCGAAGTGTGGCTATAGTTGAACTATTTGACACTCGTAAACTTACTACATAGATATGATGAATGTTATGGAACCTTTCAATTAAACTCAGCAAAAATAAAACATAATCGGCACTAGCACTGTAAATAGCTCAAGGATTATTATTATTATTACAAAATCAAACTAGCGTTAAATACATTATTTGACAAGCAAAGATAAACTGACTTTAAATATAAAATGGTTTTTAAGAAATAAAAAATCGTAAATCTTTCAAAAAACTTTGACCTAGATCTGTCTCCAAAACATCTTCCAACTGTGTAGAGTTCGAGCATTGTAATCATTAACACTCAGGCCCAGTTGCGTGATCGATTATGATAGTTAACTCAACTAATGGTGAAATGTCGTTACCAGCGGTTGAATATTAACAATTGTGCGATGCGTGTTTTAAAGAAAAAATTTTGCTCGACCAATGGTCATTGAAATAGCTATTCTGACATTTGGTTAAGGATTTTTTCTTAAAAACACACACAACCGTTAATATTCAACCGCTGGTAACGACATTTCCATCACTATTGATCACGCAACTGCAATGGACCATAGTAGTTCTTACATGAGTAAGTAGTAGTTAAAAATATTATTTTTTCTCAAAGAACGATAATATTTTTACATTCTTAAGAAATCATGAGCTTTTCATTAAGACAATCCCACCTAGCTTAAGTCTAAACGTAGTTTCAAGTAGAATCAGTAAAGAGAAATAATTTACTCAGTACAGAAACATTTTCGTTCTAGCTCCGAAATTCCGGCTACACTGTATACTAAGAATGCGACCTACCTAAACTAAAATTGAGTACGGCGTGCCTCTAAGTATGTTTTAGTTCCTAGTTTATTTATTCAGTGCACCCAGTTCAGGAAGTTGCATGTCGCGTCTTTCGTCTTAGAGCCAGCGGTTGTCTACATTTTTATATAAACCTTTTGAAGAGAGCGTCTTTGAACGTCGTATGAATTAACATTTTTGAAAGAAAGATAAACCTACAATGACCTACGACAACATATGAAATAATGATTGCCCAATAAGCGATAAAACATACGGCGACAAAAAGAATTTATACTAACTGTCGTTTTGAATAAATTAATCCGATATTTTGAATACCGCGTCTATATTGATTATGAAAGACTTTCCATCAAAATAGCGACGATTTTTCAAAAATATAACCAAACTAAAATGTGCGTGTGTCTAACTTTGAGAACCACTGCTTCAAGAGGGTATTTACGCTATTTTTATTTGGCGGAATTGCAAGTCCCTCAGAGATTATTATGCAAATCTGAAGAACGCCACTCGGAGAAAGATTACGAGCATTTCCAGCGTATTGTGGGGGCATCAGGTCACGAACCAGAGGCCCATTCTCGAGCAGTTCGTATACAAAAAAAGTTCACCGATCGAAATATCTTTTTCAAAGAAAATACAGTTATTTTTTATCCGGGTCACGATTTCTATGCATTTTGATTTATTTCGTAAGGTAGCTTTTTTTTACGTGGATATTTACTTGATTTTTTCGGTAAAACACTGATACTCGTAATCAAATTACCACACGGAATAAGTTCGATCATGCGAGAATCAGCCTCCCGGTTTAAAGTACAACGTGATGAGTTAAAAAATAATCGTGAAAAGTCTTTGAAAAGTTCCCTGTAATGGCAAAAAGTCTTTGAAGAAAGTTGTCTTTAATTTGGTATTAAGTTACCTAGTCTATAGACCACAGAAAATGTAATATACCTCAGGTCTGGATGGAGAAGTTTTTCAATACATTAGTAGTGACGAATGCCTACTTAAACTATTGACAGAGTAATTCAACCTACTACGAACACTAATTGAACCTGAAAGACTTCATCCGTACTATAGACAAACCGCTTCATTGAGACTTCGCCTGCGGGGGACAGGGGCGAGGGGATACTCATCACCCGCTCTCTCCCCCCCCCCACTGTGCCCCGCAGGCGAGGTCTCAGTTTCGCGGTCTACCTAAAGTACGGATGAAGTCTTTCAGGCCTAACCCCTTTAATAAATAAATAACATCCATAACTTCGGTACAAATGTTCGTGCTCATTATATGGTGGACATGCACATTATTAAGTATTTGATAACCAGGCATCGAGTGTGATACACTTAATTACTTCGGGCTTCGAACTACGCCCACTATCATGGCGTTATTAGCGATTGCAATATGAAAGCAATCAACTTGAGTAGTATCCCTGCGAATGTAAAGCGGGGTTAAGGTTAAAGCATATCTATCCACCCGTAACGGGAACAGCCAGTATTGTCACCCGTAACGCATGCGCCGCTGGTCGAGAACGGGTCCCGAGTTGATCACGATTCGAGGTGGTTCCGCCACGAATTTGATAGGTAGGGTTTCATACCAAGAATACTGAACGCCTCAAGTTGATACGTTGCTGTTCCCTTTACGGGTGGTTAGATCTGCTACAACCTTAAGGCTGCGGCCCGCATGCGGATGTGGCGACAGCTGTCCTGCTACCTGACGTACGGTTTGGCAGACACTGCTTCCGGTCTGACTTGATTCGGTTTATCTTGATGTGTGGGCTCGGAGTGACGTTGTTAGGTGAGTTATGAACTATGCAGTTTTAACTTTCAGCAAGTTTGTCATAAGATACATATTCGTTTTAATTTATCAACTGGTTGATCCAACCATTGCCTTTGTTACTTGAACTATACCTAAAATAAAATGCTTTGTATTCAACCTACAAGAAGCTTACCTCACTAATCGAAAAAACTGATCGGATACTTTACAATATTTCATCGAACAAGACTGATATAATACCTAAAATTAGTTTTTTATTTATTAACTCGTCAAGTATGTGTAAACGAGACACAATAAAAATTCCATTGTTATGCGACTCTCGGCATTCGTTTGATACCTGACTGATTAATATCTGGTGGTTGTTTACGCAAGTCAGTCAAGGCGTTGATCGGCCTCTGCTATTGCCCACTGCCTATTTTAATCCAAATTGCCCAAGCATTACGTAAGAACCTCTTTTATTTTTCATCAAAAATTTCTTAGTGGTTATTATCCTTTCGTCACGTGGCTTATATAAAGTGAGATACGGGCATAATTATTAAAAACTAGCGATCCCGGCGCTTCGTTTCGTCACCCTCAGTGGCCCCGTCCCCGTTTTGTAGTCATAATATTTTATTATCGTTTAAACCTTCTTTAGCCTTTCACGAATGTTTCAAGACTAAAATCAGTCAAATCGGTTCAGCCGTTTTAGAGTTTTAGCGAGACTAACACAAATAGCAATTCATTTTTAGAGTATACAGCGTGTGGCCTGTAATAGGAGCCAAAAATTTAATCAATGATTCTATAGACTATTCGTAGTTACCTTGACCTGGTCATAGTGCATAGTGCAGTGCAAAAGGCTTTAACTCAGAGATATAGTAATCCAAAGTTATAATCCCCAATCAATGTATATCAAAATCGCTAACTCGTTGTAGTAAATGACAATGTCAAGTTTTATGACTGGACATGGACTGGACTCATTTGTTTGCAATACATTGCTGGTTTGATTTATTTTGTTAGAAAATAAAAATTTAATATGGATTACTCGTCACTTAAAGGGCCTACATTTTAATTTTTTGCTCCTATTACAGGTTACATTCTGTATGTAAATAAAGCTAGTTACAAACTAACAAATTGCTTGAGCATCTCATTCCATAGAAATAGTCCTTCCGTAAACACAGTATCTAATGCAGTTGTATTAATAAAGGTAAAATTTCAACACAACTTTGTCAAATGTCGACTCTGTATTCTCAATGATGTTTGCTTACTGACCTTAGTGCCCAGCCGCGTCGGTGCCAAATATAGTCATTTTCAGCAGTAGTATAGTTAGATACGGAATTGCTACCATTGATCATGTTACTCCGTGATCATGGCGCTTGCAACAGTGCCGAAATATCGGAAGCTCATAAATAATAAGGTACATGGTAGCAATCCCGTATCTAACTATTCTAATGTTAGTGACCACGAAAGTTTAAAATAATACATTTTCAGCAGCACTATATGCGAAGGGGCTATCTGTCAACGAGGTAATATACCAAGTTATGCACAAAACCTTTGTGCCACTGCAGTATACTGACCCTGCAGATTGATGCTGCTGGCAGTTTGCCAATCTTGTCAAAGCTGGCCGATTTTTTAAGATTAAAGGCCAAGCTTTCACCTGGTATTACATCGGCACACTTTTACCGCAACATAGTCTATTATTGGCAGCGGCCGAAAATATCTGTGTAATAATGCGGCTTATTATTGTGGTAACTAAATTGGTCCTTCGGTTTGAAATTGTTTACAGGACCTGTAATGCTTGCGACCTGGATATGGTGTGTGATTTTGGTAATATGGACTTGAGCACTCACAAAATAGAGCTTTATTTTTTCCAATCCCTCCTGTGTGGATTGCACTGGTTTTCATTCCAAAATTGGACTTTAATTGATGAATTTTACACGCCATCTTGACACGAGTGATTATAAATAGAGCTCCTGTAAGCCTAACATGCACGCCTCGATAACGTTTATTGCGTCGATAAAATAATGTTATTTCCTAAACAACATCTTTTCCCACGTTTTTTTCACTTGCCAGGCAATCCTAATTGCTTTTAAAAACATATGCATACATTAAAGTTCGTAAAAACCTTTTTAAATATGTATAAAAGACGTTTGAAATGTATCGATAGCCCCGATAAATGATAAATAGGCGCGCATGTTAGGCCCACTGGTCGCATTCATCAATCGACTGATGATCCAGTTCTTAGGAAAGTAAACTGTAACTAATACAGTCACATGTTCAGTTACAGAAAGTTTACCACAGAATATTATGTGTGGCCTTAGAGCTCTGCAAGACTGTGTATCTGATTCTGTCAATGATCTGTCATCTGATTAAAATCGTAAGTAGAGTAACCAAATTATTCTGCATTTTTAAGGCCCAGTTGCGTGATCGATATCATCATCATTATCAGCCAACGGACGTGCACTGCTGAACATTTGCCTTCCCCACAGTTTTCCACATCGACATCACAAGCGGTCTGCATCCAGTGTGATCCTGCGATCTTTACAAGGTCGTCTGTCCATCTACATCGTGATCGATAACAGTTAACTCAACGTAGTTAAATTTTTAAGATAAAATACCTTAACCAATGGTCATTAAAATAGCCATTCTGACGTGTGTTAAAAGTATTTTTTCTTTAAAAAACTTAATTGTAAACATTTAACCGCTGGTAATTGGATATTTTACCATAAGTTGAGTTAACTATCGCTCACGCAAGTGGGCCTAGTAAGTCTTCCTAACCTCTAAACATGAAATAAGTGTGATCTAATATCATTTTGCCATAATTAATTCACAAACAGTTCGTTTTGCGGAGAATGCTCTGATATTATGCTCCCTGTGACCTCTCTCGCGCGTGTCAAGGAAACTGTAGCCTTAGATAAGCCCTTGCATGATTTTTCTTCATTCTATGATAATCCTACTACTATTATAAAGGCGAAAGTTTGTATGGATGTATGGATGTTTGTTACTCTTTCACGTAAAAACTACTGAATGGATTTGAATGAAACTTTACCACAATATAGCTTATACATCAGAATAACATATAGGCTACAATTTTTGAGGTTTCTAATGTGAGGTCGTAAAAAAACACATTTTTTGCGCTACTAGACGGGACGAACCTGAAGTCCACGCGAACGAAGTCGCGGGCAAAAGCTAGTAGCTGTCATATTTTATGGATCTTTTGAGATTATTCGAGATGGTAAATGATTTTGGAATGGAGATTAAGCTTTACCATATGATTTTGAGATATCAAAAACGATGTATTGGCCTTACTAAACTTACTTCCTAATAATAATAATAATTTAACTCTTTATTGTACAACACAAAGTAAATTACAGTTTATAAGCTCAAAGTAAATGTACAATCAAGGCGGCCTTATCGTTAAAAGCGATCTCTTCCAGACAACCTTTGGGTAAAGGAATAGACTATTTATAGGAAGGGGACTATTCCTTTATTGAATTGATATTAAATTACCTAATCGCTTATTGTAGTCATCGAGCAAGTGAATCATGTACTTACAGTACGTTACGAAGTGGGTGCTTCAGAAAGTAACTCTATTAGTACAGTTTTTACGAATATGAATTAAGGGAATGATAAAGGGAGCGGATTTAATATGCCATTTCAGTGTTGCTTGAATTTATCTATAAAACGTACTTAAATATAAGGTGTTTTTCTATAAACGGGTGAAACTTTAACAGAACTTCAAATTACTTCAGAGAAACCGGGCCCTATATTTCTTTTTCTTAAAAACGGGCTAGTTTTTATTTCATTTTTCCTAACAAAAAAATAATAATATTTTTAAAAGCATCCTGTGTCTAGTCTGAAACATCCTAACGTCATCACCTCTCTCAAAAAGTTAATAAAACGTAAAGTTTCACCCGTTTATAGAAAAACACCTTATATATCAGGTCAAGGTGGGGCAAGTACTGCACCGATCCACAGCGATAATACGTTTTTAGGATAAGAGAATGTCACCATAACTAGAGATTCGAAAATCAATTGACAATCTCGACATGGTCTGACTTATACACTGAATCATGGGCTAGTTTTTTAAGATCAAAATGGTATTCGCTATAAAACAAAATCAAGGTTTTGTAAGTATCACCTTAGTTAAAAAGTTTTAACGCAAAATTGTGGCCGATTTATTTCACCATTATTTTTAGCGTTGTTCAAAATTTTCATAACGGATACTTAAGAATGCAAAAGCCCTTGAGCCCTAAAGATAGCTATCTAAATGGCCCTATAAAATGTTATTATAGGAGCAATTCGAAATTTCGCAATATTTATTCTTGCTACGGTTTGTAGATAGTAAGTTGGTAGTTACTAGGTCTTGTATGAACAACTAATTTCGTTTGAGGATGGTTGTTTTATTTTAAAAGTTATATCAGGTATCTATTCAATAATAGTCTTAATAACACGTTTTTAATAGATAAGGTGTCTCGTTTTAGAATTCTTTAAAAAAAAACATCGCCCAAAAATGTTCTACCTATCAAAACACGCTAAAAGTATACCTAATGCAAAACAGTTCGAATTTAAATAGGTCGTACGATCACGTAGACATATTAACTCCTTTCTCGGCAGTCGATATCTCCATATTGTAATAACACCGTTTACCAGCTGAAACCCTAAGCAAACAGTAGTGTGTTCCGCTTATGTAAGCTCTGAATAACTCAGGACAGTTCAATATGTTAGGGTAGGGCGCAGTAAACCTATATGTATTAGAATGTAGCCTTCCACGTTTGCTGTACCGTAGATCTTTCTGTAGTAATGTTTTGTATTGTTTAGATGGTTACTTTTAGTTTATGGTATTGAAATAAATAATAAAATAAAATTTTCTTGACATTTCAAACACCACGTTCTTGTTTTATTAAAAATCTGGCGTTTCATGGCCATAGGAAACAAATCAGCTGCGAAAACTACACTGCTTTAAGACTTAAAAATAATTGTATACAATAAGATAAATAAGTAACTATATTTATGTTATCATGTGGCTAGGATTGAATAATGTCAGTAATCAAACGCCAAGAATGTTTTAACATTCAAAATCTTTAATTGCCGTCAAGTGTATAAATTATTTTTTCCATAATATGTAGCGTAGGTAGTTAGGTACAAGGTAGAGTATGGTGCTCTTAAAAGCACAATCAGACGTTATGTCATGTACAGCCGACAACACGTGCAGCTTAACACTGCGGTATCTTATGCTGTTGGAATAAGGGCTATTTTTCAACAAAAATGTATAGTCTGATGTGCTGGCGACTGTACCATTTGCTTGCAACAACTATCAAACCTTAAAATTGGTATCAGTTTTGATCATCAGATTTAATTTTCTTATAATGAATAGTTATACAAATGGTTATACACTAGTAATAAATGGCTACCATAATACTGTACAGATGTTAATACTTCCTTCAGAGTCCGCCAGGCGCACCCCGTCTCAAGGCACATACCTACACGATAAATATTTATCTAACATAAATCTGTCTCGTTCCAACCCACGCACAATGCATTCTGTCCTGTTCGCACTAACCTTGGGTCCAACAAAACGAGTTAGTATTATCTCACTCGTAAATCCAGGTCATTAGATCTGGAATAGCGTGCAGGACGCGCTACTAGCCGTTACAGAGTAGAAAGGCTCAGATGACTCAACATGCATGACCTAGTCACAATAAATAGTGAGAATCATAAATAGTTGACATTACATGCATTACTTTAGTCCCATAGAAGATGTAGTTGATCAGAGTGATCGAGTCTGGAACCTCGCAAAAGCAACCTATGAAAAAAGCGTGCGTGCCACCAACCATGAAAGGGTCGTAGCATCTTGGGATGTAAATTTTAATTAATAAATAAAGACTCTAAATATTTGATTGTTATAGGGTGATTAGACTAATCTGGGTAAACTGTTCCACAAATGTGCAACGAAATAACTCATAAATAAATAAATAAATAATCATTTATTTCAGATTTTCATCCATAAGTGTTAGTAACAAGGCGTTCTTATCCTAATGTTAGTAAAACAATACAATTAATACAATTCATAATCAAAAAATAAAAACATAATAAAATATCATACTTATATTGGTGGGGCTCACGTCTGTGCTATAGGCATTCATAGCTAGCAGCTGGGGCATGAAGCTGCAGCCATCGACGCACCAGCGGGGAGTCCCAGCGGTCAGCCAGCACGCTCACGATGCTGTTCATAATCGCAACAGTATTCCCTATTTTTAGGGTTCCGTAGCCGAATGGCAAAAACGGAACCCTTATAGTTTCGTCAAGTCTGTCTGTCTGTCTGTCTGTCCGTCCGTATGTCACAGCCACTTTATTTTAAAACTATTAACATTACACAGTTGAAACTTGGTAGGTAGATGTATTCTGTTAACCGCTTTTCGATTTTCATACAAAAAATAAAAATAATAATATTTAAGGGGGGGCTCCCATACATGAAACTAAAACCTAAAAAATTTTTTTTTGTCAAACCTATGCGTGTGTAGTGTTTATGGATAGGTCTTTCAAAATGACATTGAGGTTCCTAAAACCATTTTTTCTAAAAGTCTAACGTTTGAGATATAGACGCTTCCAAAGTGGTAAAATGGGCGTCCCCCCCATCTAACTTTTGAACTAAGCAAGTGAAAATTTGGAAAAAAATATATGATGTAGATCTCAACAAAAACTTTCAACGAAAATTGGTTTGAGCGAAATTGAACTAGTAGTTTTTGAGATATAGCACATTTTTATCAACCGCAAATATAATTTTGTCTTTCATACAAACAATATGAAAAACAAAGTTATATTTGCGGTCAACAAAATATTGTGGTATTTTGGCTAAGTGGAAGTAAAAATCCCTAATTCCGTTAAAGTTGGCACGGAACCCTCAGTGCGCGGGTCCGACTCGCACTTGGCCGGTTTTTTTAGATACATCTCAATTTGACGAATTGCGATCTAGCGAAGTTACCTATTAAAAATACCTATTTAGCGGATCAAAACTGATTGCAATCCGCCTCCTGCAGTTTCTACTTTAACCATAGAAGTATTTTCTGGCTTTTCTAATTTCTCTTTTCAGATTAGCCCATGAAAGCAAGAATCTTTTATATTTTTTTATATAAAAAGACACTTGCTCATATTCTGACTAGGTTTAAATAGTAAATGCAAAGATATGTTAGGTCGAACTTATGTTAATGTAGTAACCCTACTGCACCCTTACTGTGCGCATTCTACACTGTGGGCCAAACCCACACCATTTATGGGAAAATTAAGAAAGTATCAGTGATTTCATGGATATATAGCATGTAAAATACAACCTGCACCTCAAATTGCTTTGCTTTGGATTGCGAATTTGTTTGGAATAGTTGAAAAGGATAAAGCTGGATAGGTTTAATGTGTTGTTGCACATTTATTTTTGATTTTGGTTTATGTTTGTTGCATTTGTTTTATGTAGTTATTCCGTAAAATAATTACCACCTTTTTCATAAATGGACTTATGAATTACTTACCTTTCTTATCCAAATCACTGAAAAATGCGTCAAACATGAGAATCCACTTTTAAAGAATTAATTTCCATGAAATGTACATACGAATTCGCATTAATCCTTTGAGCTAGCGCACGAAAGAAACCTTGGACACTCCCAGAGTCAAGTTCGTAGATATGGGGACGGCCGGATTTCTAAATTTAGAAGCTGATAACCTGGATTCCACTTATTTTACATAAATATCGATACATATTAGCCGACCAATTAATTAAAAAAATACCATAATTTTGTGACATAAATAATTAGGGAATTGAGTTCTACATAATTCGTTAACACCTTAATTTACGAAGCAGAAGCCCAGGCAACCGCAATTTTAAACGTATTTAAAAAAAACTTAGAAAATATTTATATATTTTTTAAAATAATAATTATTATTATTTCAAAAAATGACCCGAGTGCGTAAACCTTATGACTTTACTGACATTGGCAGATGCTATTGAATTTTGCAAGTTCTTCACAAATCCACTTACATTCAAAACGTACTCAATACGGAACAGCTCTCGCCTTTAAGTTAATTCGCGTAAAATAAGAGCGCTAACTCAAAAATGCTGCAGCTCAAACCACCGTAAGTGCAAAACTTGTGTTTTAGGGTCCTCACCTCTAACGACGCGTTGTACGGCCGAGTGCTAGTGCACTTTGGGGTACTCCATATGATTGTACTTTCGGATTTTCGGCAGGAAACATTATTTTGCACTTTTCGCTGCAGCCGTTTTCAATGGGCTTAGGTTTGCTTTGAGCCGTAACTTTACTTACAATTTGTGTTCCCGTATAAGTTTTTTTAGGTTTGAAACCTTACTTAGTTACCAAGTAAATGAATGAGGACTCTAGAAATCATAAAATGTTGTTAATACATGGATCTTTATATGTATTTAAGTATTTACGGGAGACGCCCCCGTCATTATCGTTGTCTGGTATTCGTAGCACAAGGAAGAAAATTCCTTAGTTCGAAACCAAGAGAATTGGTGTTGTCTAGCGCATATTTATGTGGGGCGTTTTCTTGAGTGAAACTCGGGGATTTGCAACAAACAAGCTTTTATTTAAATATTAAACAGTCTTTATTACACGAGCTACGTCTTTCACTTGTTAACTATCTTCCATTACTTTTCTCCATTCACTCCTCCTTCCGGTCATCCAAATCCTTTCAATCTTTCTACCTCTTTCACTCTTGTTACAATTCTAATCATACTTTCTCTTTCACTCATTCATACGTCATACTGTCGTTCCGTTTCATTTAGAACTCAGATCCTACAAATCGGCCGTCCTGACAAAGTCTGGCCTCAGACTTATCTCTACAAGATAACAAAACTCCAAATTAACATCTTATAAAGGAACTCTCAAAAACTTAGGTAATATGACAATTACAATCTAGAGTTACTTCTCAAAACAAATTGTTACATCTGTGATATAATTGCTAATAAAGCTACATTAGGATACAGGTTCAGAAACTTAAATAAACATTAAGTATGTTTAAACATAAAACTTACAGTTAGGTACACTTTACAACATAGTAACAACTAATATTAAGAAAAATAACATTTCGTAAAAACAAAATCAAAGTTTACCTAGATTCAGTCTGTGTTTTCATCGGGCCATTTTTTCATATGGTCTGAAGCAGTGGTGGTCATTCTAGGGCCTTCGGTGGAGTCGTCTACCTTCTCAACTTGATACCTATCCTTCCCTGTAGCTCGCACTATAGCGTAAGGACCTAGAAATTTAGGTTTTAATTTCATTCCAACTCCAAATTGCGTTCTTTTAATAGCCACCAGCTCACCAGGCTTGTACTTTCTACTCTCCTTACGTTTCTTATTATATGTCCTTCTATTTTCATCTTGTATTTTGATTATTTGCTCTTTCGCTTTCTTTCTATTTTCCTCTCTCATAAGCATGAAGCTATCTCTGTTTTCTTGTTCTAATAAATGATAAATTTCCACATCTTCTTTCAACTGCATTTTCGTACCCAAAAGTAACTCAAAAGGTGTAGTATTTATGCTCCTCTGGTAAGTACTGTTAAGGCATCTCTGTACCTGGCTGACATGCTTATACCACTGTGTAGGATTTTCAAAAATG
>OY757263.1:10179780-10268675 GCA_963584085.1 Pyrausta aurata | reverse complement strand
ACGTTCTTTTAAAGGATTACTTTCCGAATGAAACTTTAAGCTGATACAAAACAAGAAGTGTATGTCCGAAATATTTTAAAGTCTGCACATTTCGCCTATACTTCCTCCTTTCGCCGCCCAATCTCTCTAAATCCCCGGACGCGGGCGCTAGAAAATCACTATCATGTACTTTAACGCTTCGAAGTGTGGCTATACTTGAACTATTTGACACTCGTAAACTTACTACTACTAAATCAAACTAGCGTTAAATGCAATATTTGGCAAGCAAAGATAAACTGACTTTAAGTATAAAATGGTTTTTAATAAACAAAAAGTTGGAGATCTTTCAAAAACATAGATTTCTCTCCAAAACATCTTATCCAATTCTGTAGAGTTTGAGCATTGTTATTATTAACACTCAGGCCCAGTTGCGTGATCGATAGTTAACTCAACTAATGGTAAAATGTCGTTACCAGCGGTTGAATATTTACGATTGTGTGTTTTGAAGAAAAAATAGCTTGACCAATGGTCGTTAAAATAGCTATTCTGACATTTGGTTAAGGATTTTTTCTTAAAAACACACACAACCATTTCCATCACTATTGATCACGCAACTGCAATGGACCATAGTAGTTCTTACATGAGTAAGTAGTAGTTAAAAATATTTTTTTGTCTCAAAGAACGATAATATTTTTACATTCTTAAGAAATCATGAGCTTTTCATCAGGACAATCCCACCTAGCTTAAGTCTAAACGTAGTTTCAAGTAGAATACGTAAAGAGAAATAATTTACTCAGTACAGAAACATTTTCGTTCTAGCTCCGAAATTCCAGCTACACTGTATACTAAGAATGCGACCTACCTAAACTAAAATTGAGTACAGCGTGCCTCTAAGTATGTTTTAGTTCCTAGTTTATTTATTCAGTGCACCCAGTTCAGGAAGTTGCATGTCGCGTCTTTCGGCTTAGAGCCAGCGGTTGTCAACATTTTTATAAAGCTTTTGAAGAGAGCGTCTTTGAACGTCGCATGAATTAACATTTTTGAAAGAAAGATAAACCTACAATGACCTACGACAACATATGAAATAATGATTGCTCAATAAGCGATAAAACATACGGCGACAAAAAGAATTTATACTAACTGTTGTTTTGAATAAATTAATCCGATATTTTGAATACCGCGTCTATATGTATTATGAAAGACTTTCCATCAAAATAGTGACGATTTTTCAAAAATATAACCAAACTAAAATGTGCGTGTGTCTAACTTTGAGAACCACTGCTTCAAGAGGGTATTTACGCTATGTTTATTTGGCGGAATTGCAAGTCCCTTTAGGGATTATTATGCAAATATGAAGAACGCCACTCGGAGAAAGATTACGAGCATTTCCAGCGTATTGTGGGGGCATCAGGTCACGAACCGGAGGCCCATTCTCGTGCAGTTCGTATACAAAAAAAGTTCACAGATCGAAATTTCTTTTTCAAAGGAAATACAGTTATTTTTTATCCGGGTCACGATTTCTATGCATTTTGATTTATTTCGTACGGTAACTTTTTTTTTACGTGGATATATTACTTGATTTTTTCGGTAAAACACTGATACTCGTAATCGAATTACCGCACGAAATAAGTTCGATCATGCGAGAATCGGCCTTCCGGTTTAAAGTACTATGTGCCGAGTTAAAAACTAGTCGTGAAAAGTCTTTGAAAAGTTCCCTGTAATGGCAAAAAGTCTTTGAAGAAAGTTCTCTTTAATTTGGTATTAAGTTACCTAGTCTATAGACCACAGAAAATATAATATACTTCAGGTCTGGATGGAGAAGATTTCTATACATTAGTAGTGACAGAGTAATTCAACCTACTACGAATACTAATTAATACGGTCGAAGTCTTTCAGGCCTAACTACATTAAATAAATAAATAACATCCTAACTTTGGTGCCAGCGTGTTTCTGATCATTTTAAGGTGAAGATGAATACACATTCTTATTAAGTATTTAATAACCGGGAATAGAGTGTCGTACGCCCAATTACTTCAGGCTTTCAACCCAATATCATGACGTCATTAGCGATTGCAATATGAAAGCAATCAACTTGAGTAGTATCCCTGAAAATGTAAAGCGTTGTTAAGGTTAAAGCATATCTATCCACCCGTAACGGGAACAGCCAGTATTGTTATCAACCAGCCGCTGTTCCCTTTACGGGTGGTAAGATCTGCTCCAACCTTAAGGCCGCGGCCCGCATGCGGATGTGGCGACAGCTGTCCTGCTACCTGACGTACGGTTTTGGCAGACACTGCTTCCGGTCTGACTTGATTCGGTTTATCTTGATGTGTGGGCTCGGAGTGACGTTGTTAGGTGAGTTATGAACTATGCAGTTCTAACTTTCAGCAAGTTTGTCATAAGATACATATTCGTTTTAATTTATCAACTGGTTGATCCAACCATTGCCTTTGTTACTTGAACTATACCTAAAATCAAATGCTTTGTATTCAACCTACAAGAAGCTTACCTCACTAATCGAAAAAACTGATCGGATACTTTACAATATTTCATCGAACAAGACTGATATAATACCTAAAATTAGTTTTTTATTTATTAACTCGTCAAGTATGTGTAAACGAGACACAATAAAAATTCCATTGTTATGCGACTCTCGGCATTCGTTTGATACCTGACTGATTAATATCTGGTGGTTGTTTACGCAAGTCAGTCAAGGCGTTGATCGGCCTCTGCTATTGCCCACTGCCTATTTTAATCCAAATTGCCCAAGCATTACGTAAGAACCTCTTTTGTTTTTCATCAAAAATTTCTTTGTGGTTATTATCCTTTCGTCACGTGGCTTATATAAAGTGAGATACGGGCATAATTATTAAAAACTAGCGATCCCGGCGCTTCGTTTCGTCACCCTCAGTGGCCCCGTCCCCGTTTTGTAGTCATAATATTTTATTATAGTTTAAACCTTCCTTAGACTTTCACGAATGTTTCAAGACTAAAATCAGTCAAATCGGTTCAGCCGTTTTAGAGTTTTAGCGAGACTAACACAAATAGCAATTCATTTTTAGAGTATACAGCGTGTGGCCTGTAATAGGAGCAAAAAATTTCATCAATGATTCTACAGAGTATTCGTAGTTACCTTGACCTGGTCATAGGGCTCCAAAAGGCTTTAACTCAGAGATATAGTAATCCAAAGTTATAATCCCCAATCAATGTATATCAAAATCGCTAACTCGTTGTAGGAAATGACAATGTCAAGTTCTATTACTGGACATGGACTGGACTCATTTGTTTGCAATACATTGCTGGTTCGATTTATTTTGTTAGAAAATAAAAATTTAATATGGATTACTCGTCACTTAAAGGGCCTACATTTAAATTTTTTGCTCCTATTACAGGTTACATTCTGTATGTAAATAAAGCTAGTTACAAACTAAAAAATTGCTTGAGCATATCATTCCATGGAAATAGTCCTTCCGTAAACACAGTATCTAATGCAGTTGTATTAATAAAGGTAAAATTTCAACACAACTTTGTCAAATGTCGACTCTATATTCTCAATGATGTTTGCTTACTGACCTTAGTGCCCAGCCGCGTCGGTGCCAACTACTTAGTCATTTTCAGCAGTAGTATAGTTAGATACGGAATTGCTACCATGTACCTTATTATTTATGAGCTTCCGATATTTCGGCACTGTTGCAAGCGCCATGATCATGTTACTTCGTGATCATGGCGCTTGCAACAGTGCCGAAATATCGGAAGCTCATAAATAATAAGGTACATGGTAGCAATCCCGTATCTAACTATTCTAATGTTAGTGACCATGAAAGTTTAAAACAATACATTTTCAGCAGCACTATATGCGAAGGGGCTATCCGTCAACGAGGTGATATACCAAGTTATGCACAAAACCTTTGTGCCACTGCAGTATACTGACACTGCAGATTGATGCTGCTGGCAGTTTGCCAATCTTGTCAAAGCTGGCCGATTTTTTAAGATTAAAGGCCAAGCTTTCACCTGGTATTACATCGGCACACTTTTACCGCAACATAGTCTATTATTGGCAGCGGCCGAAAATATCTGTGTAATAATGCGGCTTATTATTGTGGTAACTAAATTGGTCCTTCGGTTTCAAATTGTTTACAGGACCTGTAATGCTTGCGACCTGGATATGGTGTGTGATTTTGGTAATATGGACTTGAGCACTCACAAAATAGAGCTTTTTTTTTTCCAATCCCTCCTGTGTGGATTACACTGGTTTTCATTCCAAAATTGGACTTTAATTGATGAATTTTACACGCCATCTTGACACGAGTGATTATAAATAGAGCTCCTGTAAGCCTAACATGCACGCCTCGATAACGTTTATTGCGTCGATAAAATAATGTTATTTCCTAAACAACATCTTTTCCCACGTTTTTTTCACTTGCCAGGCAATCCTAATTGCTTTTAAAAACATATGCATACATTAAAGTTCGTAAAAACCTTTTTAAATATGTATAAAAGACGTTTGAATTGTATCGATAGCCCCGATAAATGATAAATAGGCGCGCATGTTAGGCCCACTGGTCGCATTCATCAATCGACTGATGATCCAGTTCTTAGGAAAGTAAACTGTAACTAATACAGTCACATGTTCAGTTACAGAAAGTTTACCACAGAATATTATGTGTGGCCTTAGAGCTCTGCAAGACTGTGTATCTGATTCTGTCAATGATCTGTCATCTGATTAAAATCGTAAGTAGAGTAACCAAATTATTCTGCATTTTTAAGGCCCAGTTGCGTGATCGATATCATCATCATTATCATCATTATCAGCCAACGGACGTGCACTGCTGAACATATGCCTTCCCCACAGTTTTCCACATCGACAGATCATAAGCGGTCTGCATCCTGTGTGATCCTGCGATCTTTACAAGGTCGTCTGCCCATCTACATCGTGATCGATAACAGTTAACTCAACGTAGTTAAATTTTTAAGATAAAATACAGCAATAGTCATTAAAATAGTCATTCTGACGTGTGTTAAAAGTATTTTTTCTTTAAAACACACAATTGTAAACATTTAACCGCTGGTAATTGGATATTTTACCGTAAGTTGAGTTAACTATAGCTCACGCAAGTGGGCCTTAGTCAGTCTTCCTAACCTCTAAACATGAAATAAGTGTGATCTAATATCATTTAGCCATAATTAATTCACAAACAGTTCGTTTTGCGGAGAATGCTCTGATATTATGCTCCCTGTGACCTCTCTCGCGCGTGTCAAGGAAACTGTAGCCTTAAGATAAGCCCTTGCATGATTTTTCTTCATTCTATGATAATAGCTGTCATATTTTATGGATCTTTTGAGATTATTCGAGATGGTAAATGATTTTGGAATGGAGATTAAGCTTTACCCTATGATTTTGAGATATCAAAAACGATGTATTGGCCTTACTAATCTTACTTCCTAATAATAATAATAATTGAACTCTTTATTGTACAACACAAAGTAAATTGCAGTTTATAAGCTCAAAGTAAATGTACAATCAAGGCGGCCTTATCGCTAAAAGCGATCTCTTCCAGACAACCTTTGGGTAAAGGAAAAGAATATTCATAGGAAGGGGACTATTCCTTTATTGAATTGATATTAAATTGTCTAATTGTTTATTGAAGCCATCGAGCAAAGTGAATCATGTACTTACAGTACGTTACGAAGTGGGTGCTTCAGAAAGTAACTCTATCAGTGCAGTTTTTACGAATATGATTTAACACGTTCCATGACACTACTCCAGACACAATATATGTTTTATTGTTTTCACGCCTGTAAGCGTTCATAGGCTAGTTTTAGATCAAAATGGTATTCGCTATAAAATAACATTAAGTTTTTGTAAGTATCACCTTAGTTAAAAAGTTTTCACGCAAAATTGTGGCCGATTTATTTCACCATTATTTTTAGCGTTGTTCAAAATTTTCATAAAGGATACTTAAGAATGCAAAAGCCCTTGAGCCCTAAAGATAGCTATCTAAATGGCCCTATAAAATGTTATTATAGGAGCAATTCGAAATTTCGCAATATTTATTCTTGCTACGGTTTGTAGATAGTAAGTTGGTAGTTCTAGGTCTTGTATGAACAACTAATTTCGTTTGAGGATGGTTGTTTTATTTTAAAAGTTATTACAGGAATCTATCCCATAATTGACTTTTAATAACACGTTTTCATAGATTAGGAATCTCGTTTTAGAAGTCTTTAAAAGAAACAACGCCCAAAAATTTTCTACCTATCAAAACACGCTAAAAGTATACCTAATGCAAAACAGTTCGAATTCAAATAGGTCGTACGGTCACGTAAGGCATATTAACTCCTTTTTCGGCAGTCGATATCTCCATGTTGTAATAACACCGTTTACCAGCTGAAACCCTAAGCAAACAGTAGTGTGTTCCGCTTATGTAAGCTCTGAATAACTCAGGACAGTTCAATATGTTAGGGTAGGGCGCAGTAAACCTATATGTATTAGAATGTAGCCTTCCACGTTTGCTGTACCGTAGATCTTTCTGTAGTAATGCTCTGCATTGTTTAGATGGTTTCTTTTAGTTTATGGTATTAAAATAAATAATAAAATAAAATTTTCTTGACATTTCAAACACCACGTTCTTGTTTTATTAAAAATCTGGCGTTTCATGGCCATAGGAAACAAATCAGCTGCGAAAACTACACTGCTTTAAGACTTAAAAATAATTGTATACAATAACATAAATAAGTAACTATATTTATGTTATCATCTGGCTAGGATTGAATTATGTCAGTAATCAAACGCCAAGAATGTTTCAACATTCTTAATCTTTAATCGCCTGTTCAAGTGTATTAATTAATTTTCCCGTAATAAGTAGCATAGGTACAGTGGCCATCTCATCAGACTATACATTTTTGTTGAAAAATAGCCCTTGTTCCAACAGCATAAGATACCGCAGTGTTTAGCTTGACGTGCTGTCGTCCGTACAAAGTAGAGTAGGGTGCTCTTACAAGCACAATCAGACGATATAACATTGGTTTAGAATGTTTTTAAACACTCACGGTGTCATATTTATATTCTTAAAGATGAAATAAGAAACCAAAAATTGCGCACGGGCGGGACTCGAACCAGCATCTTTCTGGCTTACCGGGCCAACTTTTCCAATTGAGCTACCGTGCTGTCGGTTCGACCACGCAATGACGTATACTAAGAGACCAAGAATTTCGCGCGAATTTATCTCAATATAATAATTGTTATCAGTTTTGTTCAATAGATTTAATTTTCTTATAATGAATAGTTTTACACTAGTAATAAACGGCTACTATAATACTGTAGAGATGTTAATACTTCCTTCAGAGTCCGCCTGGCGCACCCCTTCTCAAGGCACATACCTACACAATAAATATTTATCCAACATAAATCTGTCTCGTTCCAACCCACGCACAATGCATTCTGTCCTGTTCGCACTAACCTTGGGTCCAACAAAACGAGTTAGTATTATCTCACTCGTAAATCCAGGTCATTAGATCTGGAATAGCGTGCAGGACGCGCTACTAGCCGTTACAGAGTAGAAAGGCTCAGATGACTCAACATGCATGACCTAGTCACAATAAATAGTGAGAATCATAAATAGTTGACATTACATACATTTCGAACGCCAACGGTCGAAATATGCTTGCGAACACGTTTTCCTACCCGTAAACCTGGAATGAGACAAATTTGGTCTCATTCGTTTTCATATATCCTGAACTACGCTTGTACGTCTTCGATTTTTTTAAATTAAAGCTTGATTAGTTAAAAAATGGATGAAATTCTGAAGAGATTTTTTTGACAAAAAAGTGAAGGTTCTTAATATTTTCTGAAGCATACAATATTTAAAAAAAATAAAGACGTACGAGCATAATTTTTCAAAATGTCTCTAACATGTGAAAAAGGGGGTTGGTGTTTAGGGGGTGGAAAACGTGTTCTCTTTTTGTATGGAAGCTTGCGCGCACACGATCCTCTTAAGAGGTAATCTAAGTTTTTAGATACATCTCATTTTGACTTGGGGGCGTATTGCGATCTTGCTTTGACAGTTAAAGTTAACTTATACTTAACTACCAACTACTAGTCAAAGTACCTAATTAGCGGATTAAAGCTGATTGCAATACGTCTCTTGCAGTTTTTACTTTAACCATAGAAGTATTTTTTGGGTTTACCATCCTACCTTACCTACCTTACCATTACCTCTTTTCAGATGCTAATCTAAAAAGAGAAAATATAATAGATTCTTGCTCTTATGGGCTACCATAAAAGCAAGAATCTTCTATATTTTTTGATATAAAACCTTGTTCATACCTCTGACTAGGTTTAAATAGTAAACGTATAGATGTGTTACCTCGAATTTATGTTAATGTAGTAACCCTACTGCACCCTTACTGTGCGCATTCTACACTGTGGGCCAAACCCACACCATTTATGGGAAAATTAAGAAAGTATCAGTGATTTCATGGATATATAGCATGTACAATACAACCTGCACCTCAAATTGCTTTGCTTTGGATTGCGAATTCGTTTGGAATAGTTGAAAAGGATAAAGCTGGATAGGTTTAATGTGTTGTTGCACATTTATTTTTGATTTCGGTTTATGTTTGTTGCATTTGTTTTATGTAGTTATTCCGTAAAATAATTACCACCTTTTTCATAAATGGACTTATGAATTACTTACCTTTCTTATCCAAATCACTGAAACATGCGTCAAACATGAGAATCCACTTTTAAAGAATTAATTTCCATGAAATGTACATACGAATTCGCATTAATCCTTTGAGCTAGCGCACGAAAGAAACCTTGGACACTCCCAGAGTCAAGTTCGTAGATATGGGGACGGCCGGATTTCTAAATTTAGAAGCTGATAACCTGGATTTCACTTATTTTACATAAATATGGATACATATTAGCCGACCAATTAATTAAAAAAATACCATAATTTTGTGACATAAATAATTAGGGAATTGAGTTCTACATAATTCGTTAACACCTTAATTTACGAAGCAAAAGCCCAGGCAACCGCAATTTTAAACGTATTTAAAAAAAACTTAAAAAATATTTATATATTTTTTTAAATAATAATTATTATTATTTCAAAAATTACCCGAGTGTGCGGCATGAAATGTGTTAAATGCGTAAACCTTATGACCTAACAGACATTGGCAGATGCGATTGAATTTTGCAAGTTCTTCACAAATCCACTTACATTCAAAATGTACTCAATACGGAACAGCTCTCGCCTTTCAGTTAATTCGCGTAAAATAAGAACGCTAACCCAAAAATGCTGCAGCGCAAACCACCGTAAGTGCAAAACTTGTGTTTTAGGGTCCTCACCTCTAACGACGCGTTGTACGGCCGAGTGCTAGTGCACTTTGGGGTACTCCGTATGATTGTACTTTCGGATTTTCGGCAGGAAACTTTATTTTGCACTTTTCGCTGCAACCGTGTTCAATGGGCTAAGGTTTGCTTTGAGCCATAACTTTTACTTACAATTTGTTTCCCGTATAAGTTTTTATAGGTTTAAAAACTTACTTAGTTACCAAGTAAATGAATGAGGACTCTAGAAATCATAAAACGTTGTTAATACATGGATCTTTATATGTATTTAAGTATTTATGCGAGACGTCCCCTTCATTATCGTTGTCTGGTATTCGTAGCACAAGGAAGATAATTCCTTAGTTCGAAACCAAGACATGGTGTGTTGTCTAGCGCATATTTACATTTATATATTTACTAATGGTTGATACATTGATGATGAGGATATTGATAGAAACGCGTTTTTGACTATCGATTAATATGTTTATTGAAGTGGAAATATACTCGATTAGTATTTCTACGCACTTAAATTAAAACATAATACCCTTAGCACTTTGTATAATTGTGATCGAACTTCACTTATTCATGCATACGAGTAGGTATCAATAATCAGAAATGTGTATCTATATAGTACTAACGTATTTTAAACTAGTTCTATTACTTTAACCACGGTGGAAGTCTGAGAGTAAGCATATAGAATCTATCTTCTTTCAATATGGTCGCAGCGAAGCCAGCGCCGTTCAATCCAGGATGCGTTCCCGGTATTATTAAACCGTAATTTTCTCGTACCGGAAAATAGGGAGCGGCTGCTGCACCGACCGGGCACATTGTTTGAGCGCGTATTGTGACCCTCGTGATTTGCCGTTTTGTTACTCGTTTTTAGGGTTCCGTAGCCGAATGGCAAAAACCCTTATAGTTTTGTCAAGTCTGTCTGTCTGTCTGCCTGTCTGTCTGTCTGTCTGTATGTCTGTCTGTCTGTCTGTCTGTCTGTCTGTCTGTCTGCCTGTCTGTCTGTCTGTCTGTCTTTATGTCTGTATGTCTGTCTGTCTGTCTGCCTGTCTGTCTTTTTGTCCGTCCGTATGTCCCAGCCACTTTAATTAATCCAAAACTATTAGCATTACACAGTTGAAACTTGTTAGGTTAGGTATGGTATAGGTATATCTTGTTAACCGCTTTACGATTTACCCATCTTCTTATTTGACTACAACAAAGCGTTCTTTGTTATTATATGTAGACTACATTGATTAAAGTAAAATAGCGGAAGATACGGCATGTCATACTTATTGTCAGCTAAAAAATGGCACTACACATTCCTTACGTCACACGTCATAAAAATGTCACCTGCACACGCAATCAAATGGAAATTAGGCGACGGGGGCCTGATTTTAGCGGTCCACTTTCGAGTGGCGCGTCACCTATCTTCCGCTATTTTACTTTAATCAAAGTATGTAGTTCTGCATTTTAGCCTCTGTCAGTTTTTTTTACATTAAGAGTACAGACGATGATGCCTATTACTTATGACTTTATTTGATAAGCCTGTCTTGTGTCCTCTAATCTCTGATATAGCCGTCACTCAAACTTCCACTAAGTAACAGCATTACTCAATTCAGTCGAAATATCTTCAATACTAAAGCTGGGTGACACTGATCAATATTGGAAGGGAAATGAAGTTATGCAAAAAAAACGCAAGCCCGGGAAGAGGCCCTGATTGCATTATTGCATTACACAACCACGGCCAATGCAGCCGGGAAATATATTTGCTTCTATTAATAAATTAACAGTAGATGTCTGCGACTTTGTTTGTGCAAATACCTTCTTATTAATTTTGCCTTCGAATCAATTAATATACTTCTCTTTGGCAAGCTCGCTCCACTAGAGACCATGTTCATGCCCGTGACCATAGGCCTATCTATCCAAACACAATCTGTTTGGATTGGAGCAAGAGCAAATCTACATAGATTGAGATCAATAAAAAAAAATACAAAAATACTAGCCTCTTCCGGTCCGTAACAAACTCACATAGCTATAAAAGTGAATATGCTAATAGTAAATATCACTTAAGCCCACATTTTAGCCCCATGTTATCTTTAATTTAGCCACAAACGCGTAACCGTCAGTAAATATGACCCATATTACAATGTCACAAATATACGCAGGACAAGGTCGCAATACTTTCTTCATTTATTCATCGTTTCGACACACAAAGCAAGGTATAGGGATGTGCTTATAGGTAATATGAGCTAGGTAAGAAAAAACTAATTTATTGAGTAATCAATTCGAAAACTAAGTAAAATCGTTATATTAATAGGCAATCTAATACAGGCATGGAATGAGAATACAAATTTCATCACAAAATCTAGTAGAATTTTCTATTAATCTTAATATTAGCATGTTCCGGGACACTACTCCAGACACTGTATGTGTATTAATTGTAATATTTAGTTATAATAATAATAAATAGTAATGTTAAATGATGATAATTAATAATAATATATTTAAATTGTTCGATTGTACGCCTTTGTGGCAGGACACGGTTAGTTCTAAGCATGACATTTTATAAGACCCTTGTTGTATACCTGTGTTCCGCAATAAAGATTTATGATTATGATTACACAATAGATGTTTTATTTTTTTCACGCCTGTAGGCGTTCACTGTCCCGGAACGTGTTAAGCTTAGTTTTTAAAATATCCTCCGTTTTGACTCGGACATTCGTTGACAGCTAAAATAAAATAAAATTAATGTAGGCAATTCTAACGTTATTAATAACTTTATCACAATCACGATTACTTGTAAAAAATAAAATGAGACGTAGGTAAATCGATACGACTAGACAATTCGATTATTCCAATTCGAAGTAACAACACTAGAGAGAATTCTGTTTGCACCGTTGTGGGTTGTAAACGCAAACGACACGTTTTTATGGAAGACTGGCGAGTTGTTGGCATTTCGGTGTTTTCGGAGTCCGGACGAAATATTGTAGCGCCCTTTATTAATTGAGCATTACGTAAAAAGTATTAGCTACGACATTCAGTGTCTTCAATAGACTTGAACAGCCCGGCAAGTAAATATGAGATAAAGTAAAAAAAAGTAAAGTTAGCCTGTAAGCATCCCACAGCTGGGCAAAGTCCTAAATAAATGTGCGCCATATGTGCGCCAGACAACACACCAATTGTCTAGTTTCGTGGTAAGGAATTTTCTTCCTTGTGTTACGAAGTACCAGACAACGATTATGACAGGGGCGTCTCCCACATATACTTAAATACATAAAACATCCATGACTTAGGTTAATGTTCATGCTCATCACACAAACATTTGCCCCTTGCGGGATTCGAACCCGCGACGGTCAGCGTAATAGTCAGGAGCGCTAACCAATACACCAAACACGCCGTCAACAAAATAATAAAGAGTAAATATTTTTATGAACCACGATACATAAATAAGCTTAAATTAAAATATAACTGAGAAAGCACCTTAAAAACTCTCAAATTATCAGTAGAAGTTGGAAGTGGCTATGACGTAACAATACTTACACCCACAGTTTGAGTGTTTACGAGACGTGTTGAATATTTTTTTTTAAATAAAAAAGCCTTTTGATTAATTTAATTAGTTATTACTAGTTTTTGTAATTAAGTCCTACTCACTACACTAGCCTATTGATAAATAAAGTCAAAAAAAAAAAGTCCTTTTAAAAATGCGGTATGTTGTAATGTAATAATAAATAATAATGGTAAGGTCTTTGCCCAGCAGTGGGATGCTACAGGCTAACTTTACTTTTTTTTTTTACTATGTTGTAATGTTAATACTAAGAATTTTTTAATCACAAAAGTATGTATCCTTTTTTTTCACCTCCCTACCCTGAACCCCTGTGACCTCAAGTGTTCTGATTTGCGATTCGGCTATGCGCCGCCGTAGAACTATCATTATCTTAATGTCCACGGCAGAATATTCCGTAAATCTAATAGGCCGAACAGCGAATCTGAATAAGTGATGCTAGAGCTAGGTCGTAATTGACAGGCGGTAGCGGTTACAACGACGATGGACTGTTTACGCGAGAGCGAGTAAACTTTAAAATGTTATCTATAAAGCTTATTTTGCAGCTTCACTAGCTTGAATTTTCATACGCCCAAGCTGTAGCTTTTTGGTTCACATGATTTCCAGTGATGGGGAAAGTTTCGTCTTTTCGCCGCCGTCAAAGTTTTAGTGAAAAATATGTCATTTATCGATTTTAAAGATGGTAGTAAATCATCTTCCAATTCTTACTTACGGCGTGACCAGCGAAAGCACGTCACGTTCACACCGCAATATTTTTCCCCAAATACCGTACACAAGATTTCCCGAAAAGTCTAGCTAGTGCCACTAGGAAATGAATGAAGACGTTTACAGGAAGTCTATACGGAAGAAAATGTGTTCTATTACTATTCCTTTATTAATAATACATGAAAAATCTAGTCGAATAGTCAATGTTAACTCTGTGGTAATTAGCAGTAAGTATCTGTGTTCCCACCTACCGCGACCGCTCGTGCCTTGCTGCGAGGCAAAATCATTTGAGGCGCAAGTAATGACGGACCTTAACCAAGCTTTATGTCGCGTGGTTTGTATACTGCTGACTATGTACTACATAACTTTGATTTATCAACTCACTTAGTTATTTTAACTTAGTTCCTGTCCGTGGTCTTACAGTGGCAGGGTACACTTATACCTACTTGCGGTTAATAAGGGCTCGGAAAGGCACAGTTGTAGCAAGTCTGACATCATAGTCGTTGATGCCTGAAAATTAATTTAAGATAGTTTACAGTTTACTTACGGTCGTTATCCATATCCTTTCTACTTATCCGTGGTTTAGCCCGATTTTTTGTCCCTATAAAACTTCTGGCAGTAGGAAATCCTATCTCAGCAATAGGAAATCCTATGTCCTGATCTGTGTCTCAGGGCAGGCCGCATTGAATGGTACGTCAGTGACAGTGTTGCGATTATATACGGCATTACACGATATTTTTTTAGATTATACGGAAGGCTTTTCATTAATAACGGCAATTTAGCGTTGCGTTAAACCATGATAACAATAGTAGAAACGTAGAAAAAAAAACCGAGTATTTTTTCATAAAAACGGCAATTTCCGGTTTTAGTTTTTAACACTACTGACATGGTCTCTAGAAGTCATAACACGAGAGACGGGAGTAAGTGTAGATGTCAGCTATCGCCATGCCTATGAGGCGAGCCGGTGTTGAGGGTCCCATGTCTTTGTAAAAGAATATGAAAAGCTGTATTTAGGATAACCTACGCTTATCGCAAACGACATACGGAAAAATAGGAAAATTGAAGATACATTTTGTGTCAAAATAGCATATTCTGAGTGGCTAAATTAAAGTGGGAAATGTAAAGCCTAGCTATTTACCGGGATAGTGCAATTCGGCCTAAGCGTATTCGCTTCTTGGTTGAACTAAATGTTATTTTATATCGATTAGTCCTCCATAAAGAAATCGAATTATTAATCGATTGTTGAACCTAACACTAGCAAACAGATCAGAAATCATTAGTCGGTGACCTCGTTTCCACAGGTTGTTTACTCGCAACCTCAGAAAATAGGACGGATTTATCACCACGGACGCCAGCTATTTGATTGTGTAATCTCACTGAATAAAGTACGTTGGAACTTGGAACTGGCAATGGGATAGAAAGTTCGCCGTTTATCCTTACAAAGTTGCGAGCGGTGTAGGCGCTTATATTTTTTTGGCACGTAAAATGTCTAACAATAACATAACATACTCCGTCACGTGCTGAAAAATAAGTAACTTGCAAGCATATCACATACAACTTTTTTCACGTCTTGACTTTAACTGTCATTTTTAAATCACATAATGTTCAAGTAACACAATTACTAATACAGCGTGTGGCCTGTAACAGGAGCAAAAATTTTAATCAATGTTTCTACAGAGTATACGTGTTAACTTGACCTGGTTAATAATGCTCTAAAATGCTTAAACTCAGAGATATAGTAATCCAAAGCTATAATCCCCAATCACTGTATATCAAAATCGCTAACTCATGGTAGTAAATGACAATGTCAAGTTCTATGACTGGACACATTTGTTTGCAATACATTGCTGGTTCGATTTATTTTGTGAGAAAATATCAATAAATTTATTTTTCATCATAATAAATTAAAATCATTAAGAGTCGATTACTGGTTACTTATAGGGCCTATATTTGAATTTTTTCCCCTATTACAGGCCACAGCCTGTATAATCTTTTAGTAAAAAAGTGCAAGAAGCAACGTTTAGGCATAGGTAATGTCTGTAACAACGATACGAGTTGATATAGGATTTCTATTTTTAGCAAACGATATCTACATGATGTGGCCTTTAATAGGAGCGAAAATTTTTATCAAGTCTAAATTGTTTTAATTTATTATAAATAAATTTAAATGTATTGTTATTTACCAACAAAATAAATCGAAACCGAAATGTATTGCAAAGTAATGTGTCCAGTCATAGAAATTGACATTGTCATTTGCTAGAACGAGTTAGCGATTTTGATATACATTGATTAGGGATTATAACTTTGGATTATATCTCTGAGTTAAAGCATTTTCAGACACTGTGACCAGGTCAAGGTAACTACGTATACTCTATAGACTTATTGATTATTTTTTTTGCTTTTATTTCGCCACACGCTGTATATCAAAATGAAGAGAGCTACGATTGTCTTTTTAGGGTTCCGTAGCCGAATAGCAAAAAACGGAACCCTTATAGTTTCGTCAAGTCTGTCTGTCTGTCTGTCTGTCTGTCTGTCTGTCTGTCTGTCTGTATGTCCGTCCGTATGTCACAGCCACTTTATTCTGAAACTATAAGCATCACATAGCTGAAACTTGGTAGGTAGGTGTATTTTGTTCACCGCTTTCCGATTCAGATACAAAAAGTAAGAAAAAATAATACTTAAGGGGGGGCTCCCATACATGAAACTAAAACCTAAAAATTTTTTTTTACTCAAACCTATGCGTGTGGGGTGTCTATGGATAGGTCTTGTAAAATGATGCTGAGGTTTCTAAAACCGTTTTTTCTTAAAGTGTAAGGTTTGAGATATAGACGCTTCCAAAGTGGTAAAATGGGCGTCCCCCCCCTCTAACTTTTGAACTAATAAAGTGAAAATTTTGAAAAAATATATGATGTAGATCTCAACAAAAACTTGCAACGAAAATTGGTTTGAAGGAGATCGAACCAGTAGTTTTTGAGATATTGCACATTTTTATCAACCGCAAATATAACTTTGTCTTTCATACAAACACTATGAAAAACAAAGTTATTTTTGCTGTCGCAATATATTGTGATGTTTTCGTTAAGTGAAAGTAAGTGGACCCTGAATTCAGTTAAGGGTGGCACGGAACCCTCAGTGCGCGAGTCCGACACGCACTAAACCAGTTTTTTATTTTCTACTGACACTAATTTACTTATCTGCATACCAATTAGATTTTATTTAATATAAATATTCCAAAAATTTTACAGAACAAATTATTTTTTAAATATTGGCATAACAAATTCGTAGAGCAAAAGCGAAATGGGTTTCAAAAAGGAAAGTCTATAGAGCAATGCAAAACAATTGGAGTGCAGGCAGCTTGCCAAGAAAACGTCTGCATTTCTCGCAGTTGTCTATGGCGTGGTAATTACACCTTTTCGGGAATCCTCTGTTAAAAGACTCGACAAAGCATTTCAATTAGGAAGCCCTCATTTTTATTGCATAGATTTTTATTGTGTACCCACAACAAACGGTACATAAATAACTTGTAACTAGTGGAAAAATAGTCAAACAAAAAGAGAATATGACAATAATTCTTATTTCATCTGATAAGAATATTAAAATAACACTGTGAGTGTTATAAACATTCTAAACAATTAACAGTGTTTTTTCACAATACAAACTTAATTATATTATAAATCTCACTTTTAAAAATAACTGTTTTATTGTCTGACACAGTTACTTTTTCCAAGTGCAATTTATATGAAAATAAGATTAAACGCGATGCAATGTGCGTCAGTAAATATGTAATAATTTCAAATTTTTGCGTTACCTTTGTATTGCATTTAGCTGCTAGGCTAGCCTACTTTTGATGTCAATTACGACATCCCCAGTGACAGGCTGAAAATGTATACGAACAGAAAAAAGAAAAGTGCTGACGTTACATGAAAGATTGGCATCTCAACAACAAAACAACACATCGAAGTAAGTGACTCTCGGGAAACAATTGCCTGACGCCGCTTCAGCTAATTTCAAGATAACAGCCGATATAAAGCCCTTCACAAACGACATTTTTATCGTCAGATATTTCGTCTGTGTAAAAATATATCATACCTTATATGTTCTAGAGAAATGATTGTAATTTTGGGTTGGTATAGTATGAATATTATGAGAATGGTGAAACTCAAAAGAAGAAACAATGTTTGACTAATATATGTATGCAACTATATCCTTTTTCTTGTTCCCTTGTAATGGCTAATTCAATAGCAATTGCTATTGATTAATTGTATGACAACCACCCAGAAACATCTTTCGATTTCGACCCGACCTGAGTTCGAATTCTGGTTCTCCTTGGCTCTATAAATACAAGGAGTGGCCTGTAATAGAAGCTAAAAATATAGGCCTAAGTAACCAGTAGTCAAATCTAAATGGTTTTAATTTATTACCAGAATATGTAATAAAAATAAATGTATTGTTATTTTCTAACAAAAGAAATCGAACCAGCAATGTATTACAAACAAATGATGATGATTACAAACAACCAGTCCAAGAACTTGACATTGTCATTTACTTCTTAGCGATTTTGTTATACATTAATCAGGGATTATTATAACTTTGGATTACAATATAAGTGAGTTAAAGCCTTTTAGAGTCACTGTCGACTGGGTCAAGGTAACTACTAATACTCTGTAGAATCATTTATTAAATATTTGCGCCTATAACAGGCCACAAGCTGTATATCTTTACCGTGTGTGATGTGCTTTAGGGCAGTACAAACTACCCCAGAAACCGCTATTTCATCGTTTAGATTATCGGATAGTGTAGTCACATCAGTTAAATGGCATGATGGATTGTTACCACTCACTAATGGAATTAATCGGTTGATGTGGCCTCTGCAACAACAACCACTCTCGCCAGTGAATATAATCTACTTGTAGATAGCAAATACAAGCATAGTATATTAAGGATCTTGTTTCAAATAGTTATGGCAAATTATAATTGCATCAAATCCTCGCTGAAATTTTGATTGGTACTAATTTCATTAATAAATCCTTGGATGTAAACTTCAGTGTCGTATATTCTGTTTTATTTTATAGTTTGAGACATATAGAGTTATGTTGATGTAATGCATATACTATTTCTTACTTATTTTTATCCGATATAAAATGTTCTAGCATTCTTTTTTGTTTAGTGTAATTACATTTTTCATTTATTTTATTGATTGAACAGATATTATCAGTTATATACCATACTACTTCTACTACATATTGGTAGACCTTCGTTATAATTATTATACTTTTCAATTTGCGCTGAAATCGTTTTTGCAATTTTACCCGACTTTTTAAAACGGGAAGTGAAGTTTCAATTTCCGTAGTCGGCGGCGAGATAAAATTTTCTTATTTGATGCTAAATTCAATAAAAGCAATTGAACACAGATTTGAAAGAAAGAAGACATTCTTAACCACGATCCAAAAAGATAATTACCTATTGAACTACTATTACTAGCTTATGTAACTGACATCACGAACTTTTGTGCTCCATGGATTGATGACACGGTCATCAACTCATAGTACAAATTCATAATTTGAAATTCAAATGTCAAAGAAAACGTCACAATTCACGTTATAACTTGTCGTCGTAATTGCGAGTAATTTTTTGCTTGGCTATAGATTCTCTATACGTAGTAATTACAACTCACTGCCTATACCTTACACTGTAGAGGTAAGTACATAAGTTAAACATCTATTAGTTTTTTTTGAGTTTTTTTATAGGTAGTCACTTAGGGAAGCGCGTGAAGCAAACTTATCAACTGTAATTAATTACATACATAAATGTGAGCTCGGAGCGGAGGAGAGCTACACTTCGGTATTTTCTAGTGTAATATAAATGTTTATTTCTGTTGTTTTTTCCTTAATAACTGCTTCACCACACACGCAGATTATCAAGCTATCTTACGACGAAGGAGGAGAAATTATAAATGACGATAAACATAAATCTCAATTCACTCCAGGAGACGTAAATGTAACATATCCCTCGATTGTGTCGCGGGCTAATTCCCTTACAAGGAAGGGGGTTGAGTCGACAGCGAATATTTTCATTTCAAAATAAATTGAAGCGAACGAGGCAAAGAAAGTGAAGGAATACTTAGTAACCTCTTTCTGTAGGAAGAGAAGTAAGGGATAGAGACCTTTTCAATCAAAAGAAGGTTCTATTTATAATCTAATTCTAACGTATGTTATTTATTATGAACTAGCTGTGCCCGCGACTTCGTTCGCGTGGAATAGTGACTTTGGGTAGAGTTTTTAATTATTTAGGCTTATGATTTTACAAATAAGATACTTAAGTATGTACTTATAAGTACGCAAGATATAAAGTATTTATATAAGTTAATTAAAGTAAATATTAGTACTCACTTATCATTAAAATTGGCCATTGTTAGCAATGAATTGTAAAAGTTTAGGTTTTATATAAAAAAACATAATAAGTATTTAAGAAAATAGTGAGACTTCGTCTAAGACAACCATGGCTCAACTATACTACTTCCGCCTCCAAGCTTTGCACCCATCTTCAAGTCACCCTGTATTACTTAACTAAAACTAAAGGGCGATATAAAATGCTTAGTAAGCTTTATTAAACTTATTTTGAAACAAAATCAGTATATTTAATATTACAACAATAAGAAGCAAGTAGTACATCAAAGGTGATCAATTATTATTACCATACCGATTATTTGGACGTTCACAATCTGTATTTTGATTAAGAGTTCCTTTGTCTGATAGGATTATATGGTTACTTTACTTTTTAACTACTAAGTACTTTGCCACAAAAAAAAACTACTAATTTACTAACATTTTACTTTGTTGTGTGGAAAGAATTGATCTAAATATATATTTTGGCAAGTACCATAAAGTAAAGTACCAAAATTTCATTTAATTTATACAAACCAATATGGAGGAAACACTACACATTGAATTAAAACACTTTACAGATTCATATCCCACACATTTATTTAAAATGAAATAGAGGGCCTGACGTTTCTAATTATTATCAGCATCCGTGGTCACAGGTAGACCAAGAAACTACCATCGCTCATTAATATCTATTGACGTTCCTAACCACCCAGAAAAAGCTTATTGTGTCTTGAGATCTTGCAGTATGAGATGTTGCTTAGGTTGGTCTAAACATAATTATAAAGTGGTTCTTTGTTACATAAATAAATATAAATAAATCAGCAGTATTCTTTAATCTGCATGCCTATACTAATTGTTGATTCACTGATGTAGAAGATGCCACAATCACATTCCTGTCTGTACTCCCCTGCATCTTGGAGAGGTATGTGATGTGTGTGACACTTGAAAGGTGGTAAAAAATGGTTAATCTTCTTGTTCAATTGTAGCGGGTTTGGCACGGGGTATGCAACAACCTTCCTTACATGTTGACAATGTTTTGGTTATCATTGCTGCCCCTTGTTCTCTGAAACAAAGTTTTTGTCGTGATAGCTATGTATTGGTGGCATTTCTTAAGACTGTGAGGCTAAGGATAAGAAATATTGTTTATTGTCTGCGTCAATTTCAGAATTATCTGAATATGAACTGTATGAGAGTAGATTTTCCGAATTCAACTGGAAGAAACTCTTCAATTCTTTCTCTGGAAGAAGAACTTCACTTCTTATTAATTATTCTGCAATCCTACCAGTTGAATTTTTTGATGATTAGAGTTTAGATGAATAAGAAAAGCAGTAGGTAACATACTGGTGGGTAAAACTGTAAAAGTGATATCTACATACCGTTAATAAAACATTGGTGTTACATTATACAGGTGATAGTAAGCAACAACAGGTGATACTGGAGAGACCATTGCAACACATCAGTGTCTTATATCACTTGTGGCTTAATCCTTCACATGTGGCGTTGTTGCTCCTCCTATTATTTACACAGGCAATTTTCCATAATTTCCATGCTTTCAATCACAGATGAATATTAAATAATCAATACTTTGTTTTATTTTGATAGATTGAATGACTTGACATTTGTTTGAAAATGACTTTAGACATCAGTTATTTGTATCTGTCAGTATCTGTGTACAATGGTATAAGGTTGAAAAAGTGACACTTGGCGCGTTTCGTTCTACTGAAGTTTGTTTTTAATATATTTTTACATCGCACGGAAACTTTTATTTACAGGCATTGTAAGTATCCTAAATGTTGCTCGATGGTTTAAGCTACCACTGTTCAAAATTTCATTTAATTTGTCCAGTCGTTTCGGAGTTTATCGCGAGCAAACAGACAGACAAACAGAGAAATAAGAAATTCGAAAAAAATCTAGATTAGTGCTATTGCACTTCTTACATCCCCCTGACTCGGTTTTAAGCATTTTCTTTTATTGTACAGAAATTCGACCTCTACAATTTTATTATATGTATAGATAACAAACAAGAAAACATTAAAACTAAGACATGCAACATAAAAAAATAAACTATTTCCTTGTGGCAAGACGGCTATAATGCTGGCTGCGTTGCCGCGTTAGATAGCTATGCTGATCCTTTGAGCTAGAAACCAGCCAGATTTATTATTGGCCGTAACAGAATTTAGTTTTGGTAAAATTTTTCTAAACAGCAATTTAGCCGAAGGCCCAAACGTTTCAATGCCAAACTGCGCAAATACATAATCACTTGCAAGTGAGACGTATTTACGACACTTGGCATTTTCAGCCAACTCCGCTGCTGCTCCAGCTTTAAGAGCTGATTCTCTGAGATGGGAGGGGGCCAAAGTATCGACTACAAGTTGCATCCCATACTAGAGCCGGACCCCGTTCCCAGGGAATGAGCGTGAGGCCATCGGGTCTCCTGCCAATTCTAACTAAACGGGTTTCCATAGCAGTACTCTTTTTTTTTAGTTTTTTTATAAGAAGTAGGACTTTGTAAAACCTGGGTCAATTTTGGACCTCCTTCTTTATAAGCAAATAATTCAGCACATTATTTGCACCTGATGACTATGTGGATGGATGTCGGGTCCCTCTTGACAAGGTAAAAATTAAAATAAAGGTGGATCCACACTGCCCGCTGGCACCTACAAGTCCGATTGTCAATAAATCCTATGGGATTCTATAGGATAATAATCCTATGGGATTCAGATACGGTATCTGACAAGTCTTGAAATAATTTATACTACTAGATAATTTTATAGTGAGCTGTTCACCTCATAAATCATGAAATATGGGGCAATCAATGAAAAGCACAATACAACTTTACGACAGATTTTACTGCATAAAAAACATGCGATTTCTCATTGAAAATATGAATTGCTTAGGTATATAGACTCTGATGCTTTCACTTGTAGCCTACTGTACAAATGTACTTTATGGAATCATTGAAAAGCAAGGAAATCCTTGCAAGAGAAATGTTCTCAGTCGTTTATATTTCCTCGTTATACTGATTTCTTTGTACTTACACAAATAAGGACTTCGTTTGTGCAGATTATTCTGTTGCAGGTAATTGTTATTGTGTTTTACAATTCCTAGCAATGATATTCTGAAGAACAGCGAAAAACTGTCCTGTATTAAGCTTGTTTATTTTAAAATAGTTTTACTATTATTTGCAATTCTCTCCCCATTTCGTACAAAATCAAGATAAAATCTCCCTGGGGGTTGCTGTAGCTATTGACTTTACCATCGTCATGTTGCACTACATCAAATAATGTTTGTGAGAGTGACTTGTTTTACTACTTATAGAGAAGCTATGCTAAGCAAAAAATTGTATCGCAACTTGGTGACAAAATTGTGACGTTTTTATTGGAATGTAGAATTTGAAACCGTTTGTATGCGTTGATGCCAAGTGGCGTCAAATCATGGCGCAGAAATTGGTTCGTGGTGTCGGTTCTATACGCTAGTAATATTAGATCAATGGTTTGTGATTGCTCTGAGATCTACGACTACGTAGACTCAACTACTACTGACGACCTCCGTGGTGTAGTAGCTAAGCACCCTGGGTTTCAAGGCGTCCGCCGCTCCGAGGTCACGGGTTCGATTCCCGGTCGGGTCAATGTAGAGATTGTAAAATTGTATTTTTCTTTGTTGTGGTACCATTTTTGTTTCTGGATTCAAAGCGATATGTTTGCGCTTGGTGTCTAAAATTTATGTATTAACTACTGTCAAAACATCGTAAATAAGAGTAAATAAATAGAGACAAGCACAAACCTTGAATGGAGTGAATTAAAAATAGTATTGTTTCCACGACAGTAGCAACATAGTGACACATATTTCACACTTCCGTTCGATTCATGCATGATTAAGCCCATACTAAGCGCGACGAGCGAAACGAAACTGTACCTCAGTTTTTAGCCACAAATATTATCAGTAATGCATTATTTGGTTTCTTTTTACCGACTTCAAAAAAGGAGGTATTCTATTCGACCTGTATGTATGTGATATAGTTAGAATAAAAAAATGTATGTTGATCTATTAATATTAGCTTCCACGAAACAACAAATTCTTTTGGCGCCGTGCATGATGTCAAGCTTACGCTCACCAAGAGTAACACATCATGCATCGCCTCCAAAAGTATTGGTTTGTCCTAAATATAAGGTTTTTATTCAGTTTGTTTATTTATAGACTTACGCTTTGATAAAATAATACCAAATGGAGGGGGTAAAATAAAATCTATGGATACTTACTCTATAATAATCAACTAAATTAAAACTTTGTACTTAACTATTGGTAAAATGCTACGACGAGCTACGGTTTGGAATACTACGGGCGACGATGCTACGAAGGCGCGGCTGCTACTGCCTAAAATATTTTTACATTTAAAAGCTGTTTGTATCTCAGTCAAAAATGACCTTTTCCCCGATTCTCATGTAGTTCACATTCTTCCAATGTTCATCATCATCATCATCATTACGTCCTTAATTTCACTAATCGATTTTTCTTTTTAGGAGAAAATACAGTTTTTGCTTATGCAGTGTCAAGATTTTTATGCATTCCACCTTCTTTCTTGTTGTACTTAACGTTAAAATTATGCACCACCTACTTATTAATCATAATATTGTGATTTATTTAATGCGTTTGACATCCCTACACCCACTGCTACAGAGTACTTAGTATTTCGCAAGGGCGATAGATAAACAGGGTGATTCTCCAGGTCAAACTACAGAATTAGTGTGGGTAGTTTGCCAAGTGCGTCTAATTGGGAGCCTTCGTGAGTCAACAAAATAAGCAAAAGTAGTTTTACGCGGGTGGCTGCGTTTGGTATTATGTTCGATTGGCATTTGTTATAATTAATTAGAATTGTTTCTGGAGGCCCTTTATAAGTTTGAGTTGATAAGTGTTATGGAGTTGCACTCTCTCATCGTATTTATAGACAAGTCTAACACCCTTATGCTAGGCCTTTGTTTGGAACTGCCTCGACTCAGACTTGATTGAGGACTCGGAATCCGAAACGAACGATTATTTTGACACTTCACTTTAACGTGGTTTAATATCACTTGACAACAGATGAGTATCTCGAGTTTGACAATCGTTTCCCCAAACCTTCCTCACCTCGACTGAGCAAAACTTTAGTGAACGATTTTTTGTCCTTTAAGAATACTGCGATTAAATAAGTTAAGGTTCAGGTGAGTATGAGTGGAGTTGAGGGTGTGAGTACCTTATTAACTTTGAGTTTGTGCTTGAGTCAGTCTTGCAACCAAGCCGTGTTTCCAAGCGTGATACACATGACCTATTATCCACTAATCCCGCACTTTCTTAAGAGCCCTAACCAAAATACAATTTCCAATACAATGGACCACACATTCCATCTTTAAAACGCCGTTTTACAGGTTTTAATTGTATTTTTCCAAGCAAATAATGCTACATCATTTGATGTTGCTTATAACCAGCCTATTTTAATGTCCATTCTGCCACAACTTTGTCTCTTTCCATTTTGATTCAACAAGACCGGAGACAACATATTAACCTGTATCCAGAGCTAATAACTGATTTACATGAGGCTCTAATCTATGGTAATTCTATGTAAACGAGGTGATAACGTTGCCTAGCACATTATCTGGCTAATTTTATCCTCAGGTATGCATGGTTATATAAATGGATGCAGTAAAATTGTAACTTCTTTATGAGAGAAGTACCAAAAAGGAGATTAAAGGTGAAAAAATCTATGAAATTGTTCACATGCAGGCGTCGTTTTATGAATAAAATGACAGTTTGTATGAAATAACAATTAGTACAACAATCGTACGATGGAGGTCACTGCTGCTTTACCACCTTAAGAACTACAATAGCTTTTCCCCTCGTCATTTGTTCGATCCGACGCCTGTTTTTGTGTCATGTGAGCAAGGTATTTTTGTTTAAAAGCGGTAAGGCAGCAGATACCTCGACTGTACCTATAAATTATTACTAAGTATAATAATATTTAGTAAATAAAGCACCAATTTATACCTCAAAGAGCCTCAATTAAACGAGCTGAAAATGCTTTTGCATTGTATGTTTCTAATCAACAGCATCTTAACACTTCAGTGGACAGTGTACGCCTATAAGCGTGATAAAAAAGTAAAGTTAGCCTGTAAGAATCCCACTGCTGGGCAAAGGCCTTACCTCAAGTATGAGGTAGTATAAGCCATACTCCAGCACGCGGGCTCAGTGCGGATTGGCGGATAAGCGTGATAATTTGATATAATTTCTATTGTTAGAATAGTTAGATACGGGATTGCTACCATGTACCATGCATGTACATGTCACTCCGTGATCATGGCGCTTGCAACTGTGCCGAAATATCGGAAGCTCATAAATAATAAGGTACATGGCAGCAATCCCGTTTCTAACTATTCTAATGTTAGTGACCATGAAAGTTTAAAACCATTTCTATTGTGTCTGGATTACTGTCCACTAAAATGTTAAGAGCATGTCGGTGAAGGTTTTTTCATAAAAACTCCATTTTATGAAGATAGTGTGATGGTTTCCCTCATTCCTTCCTATATTCATCTCATCAATAATGATTTATCCTACTAAGTTCAGACTCCGTTCACACGTAAAATTAATTTAGATAGTAGCTAAGCCATGAATACGGCTAGATGGATTAAAATCGAAGGTAAATGACTCACTGTTCGAGGGAGGGGTCGCTCGTTAGTTATAGAAGATAAGGTAGACTGATGCAGTAGGTTTTACATAGGCATTTTATTTTCCTTAATAAAAATTTACATTATCAGTGAATTATTCGTAACACGCATTTGATTATTGTTATAAAATATTTACTAACCCCCTTACTCATAATAACGCAAAATAATAAACCTGTTTTAACTATTACACTGTTTTGTCTCGTTCTTTCTTGGCGGCGCTGTCATCATTTGACAGAAAGTGACAAAACTGTGTAATAGTTCAATTAGGTTTATTAGATTGTTTGAGGTATTATGAATAAGGGGGTTAATGTATATCTGTAATTGCCCTTTTATTTGTATAAACAGAATAGTTCTGTATGGTAACCTTTCCATCATGAACACTGAAATAGGACGTGCGTTTGCTCAATGAAACGAAATGAATTTATTTGCCTATGAAAAAGGATACATTTAGGTATACATTTTACGGTAAGCTCTTTTTTTTAGCTAGGTATTAATTTATTAGCATGCACATACATATTTCGATAACGAAGCAATTTATCTTAGACATAATTAATAATATTAATACACATATCATAAAGTTTCAAAGAATTTAAATCATTAAATTAAAATTCTTTCTTTTATCAAGTTGAAGCTATAAGGAGTTATTTAAATGACACATGTAAAAAGCAACTGTGTCATTGTGTGTGCTTTTTACAAGTGCAACTTATATTATTAAGTTTAAATAAATACTATAAAAAATACTTCTGGGTGAGCTCGCTTCGTCGTTTTTAGGGTTCCGTAGCCGAATGGCAAAAAACGGAACCCTTATAGTTTCGTCAAGTCTGTCTGTCTGTCTGTTTGTCTGTCTGTCTGTGTGGCTGTGACATACGGACGGACAGACAGACGTCTGTCCGTCCGTATGTCACAGCCACTTTATACAAACACTATTAAAAACAAAGTTATTTTTGCTGACACAATATATTGTGATGTTTTCGTTAAGTGAAAGTAAGTGGACCCTGAATTCAGTTAAGGGTGGCACGGAACCCTCAGTGCGCGGGTCCGACACGCACTTAACCGGTTTTTCAGTCTATGGCCACGTCTGGTATAGTCTAGAGACAAGAGCAAAACCCTTCTCATAAAAAAGAGTTGTCATTAAAATATTGAGATTACTGACCCTAATCTACCGTGTGTTAGCGTTCCGAAACCGTGAATACTCAACAATTAGAGCGCATCAGAAAGTGGATCACTCCCTACACCTTCCATTTTTATACGACTTAATTTTCCGCTTATTCTGCTTGAAAGCTTAAGCAAATACTTAGCGAGCTCGTTTGTTTGCTTTACTTGTGAATATTCTTATGCATGCTTTGTAGTAGTGGTATTGAAATTCATCGGTTCTAACTAGACGAAAAGCATCTTGTGCCAATCAGTGAGATAAAAGTTTTTTTTCATAAAATACATTATTATTCATAAAGATTTGTGTTTATAGCGTTTTGCCACAATTTGTATTATTTGTTAACTTTACATGACGCAAATACGCCGTTAGTCGACCAAATGCCTTCGCATGCGGAATCTGACATTTGTATCAGGCATGTAACATTAGCATGCTCGCTCTAACATAGCTAGATGTGGAAGTTGCAACCTTGTCGTATCGTACAGCCGTATTGCTACCGCATGCTAATGCGTTGGTGTACTTGCGGCGTAAGATAAACGCCATCTCTCAACTGTGTCTCGAAATGCAAGTAGAAGGTTCAAAATGTATACATATAGGCTTGGCATAGTACCCCAGTCTATTGACGTGATAAAGGGGCCACACCTCTTTCTTGAACACTGCCAGATTTGGCCTTCGATTTTAGATTTTTCGATAGCAAATCAATTACGTAATACTTGCGTAGGAGATACCTAACTTACTTATCCAGAAAAAATATGGAAAAATGTAACTATTCATATTATATCTTCGTGATTTGCCAAAGAATTTATGTAGTAGAGTTTAGATTAAATTTGTCAAACACTTACCTAACAAGTTTATTTTAAAAGTAAGAAAAGTGAAAATTATTGGCTACTCATTATCGTACTTATCAATGTGGAAAAGTTTTAAAAAAGATACTTATCTCTTGTTATACGGGACTTAAATTACCTGAAACTTGTTAATTAATAAATATAAATACACATAATTAAATTTTATCGTGCATGGCTAGCTTTACGCTAACTAAGGGTGTGTTAGCGAAAGCACTTTTATGGACAGTCGCAATTCTCCAATCGTTCGTTATTTTTAACATCACTCGTACGTTACAAATGTCCCGGTGCTAGGGAAGAGTTTATAAAAAATGGAAGCGTTTTGCTTCCACTTTGGATGCTTAATTTAATGCTTTTTTTAAATACAGATTACTTAATTTTTAAATTCCCTATCAATTTTAGTTGAAAAGTTCTAAATGTATCATTCATTAGACTCTGTAGTTTTGATGCACGAGGCAATGGAATAGAATAGAATATGCTTATTTACTTAAAACATAGTAAATATGAATACAAAACATTTTTATCTTCGACCCCATGTTTTGCCACAGGCGGCATGCAAAATTACAATATTGAAGTAACCCTTACACACGCAGAGTTAAACAATTGATTCAATAAACCGTTTTTACACTAAACAGTAATTTTTACTATAATATGCACATTTCAGGTTACAGTAATCAGTCAGGTATCAAACGACTGCCGGGAGTCGCATAATAATGGAATTTCTATTGTGTCTCGTTCACACATACTTGACGAGTTAATTCAGTACTATATTATATTCTATTTAATATACTATATCTATTAATATTATTATAAGTTATTCATATTCAGTCAGATTATTAAAACGTTTTTCGAGGACTAATTTGTATAGAGAAAATTATGAAATAAAAACATTTTTTAAAAAATCTAATGAAGACACGTATCGTAAAATAACTACCCACTTACACTAAGAAACAATCTAAAAGGCAAATAATATTTTTTGGTTTTCGTGTTAAATTGGTAAATATCACTCGACATTTTAATACGTCTTAATCACTCGTTTACAATAGAGCGGTTCAATAATAAGACCCCGTCGTCTGTTGCATGGCAGCGCGGCCGTGTGAGTCCGACGGGGTGAAGACCCCGTTAGGACAAAACTGGGTCACGAGAGCAGAGGGTAGCGAAGCGGTTTGGATTAAAACTTATTTGTCATTAAAAATAATGATAACGTCTGTCGCGATTTCTCTTTGATATGATTGCAACGTTTCATTATAATTGAGTACCACAATTACTTACTTGAGCAATATTTGTTTACAAAAGACACTTCTGCTATCTGCTACCATAATTGGAATACTAAAAACATCACTCTGACATAAAAAAGAAACAAAACAAAGTACTCGATTTATAAAATAATAAAAGAAAAAAATTACAAAAAAGGTTTTTAACTGTCGCCAACATGATTTTTATTGCAATAAGCGTCTAAGTACAAAAATAATGATGAATTTGATTCTGTTAGCATCAATGAAGTTCTGTATTTGTGCTGTTTTACCTGTAGGTTGTTTTTTTTATACAGAACATTTTGAAAGTAGGTATATTATTGCGTGCAGGAGCTATAACCGATTGGCTGACCTAGTTGTTCTTAAGTATTAAATGGTCAGATATTGCAAAGTTAAAAAAAAAAACTAACTATATTGTGCACTATAAGATTCTATAAAAAAAAGACTCATTACTAATAAATACCAAACACACGGCTACAATTAAATATGTAGCATTTTATCAAAGGAGCAAAAACAGGTTGCAGACGCTATCGAGCAGTATTTCGCTTTAGTGCAGCCTTCAGAGCCTGTGAAGCGTTCACTGTATCTAACGAAGCCAATAATAATGTTACGATATCCACTGTGTCCTTAGCGAATGTTTTGTAATATAAGGAAGATAGGTACATGATATAAAGGTTTGTGCTTAGATCAGCCATTTTTAGAGATGAAGGGCTTTGCTTATTAGATTTTTAAGTAAGGTGTTAGTTAGTTAAGAAGACTATTTAAGTAGATGAAAAATATAGATATAAAAAAATAATAATAAAATTGTAAGAACTTATAAAATGCCCATTTCAATCAGATGAGTGAATTCTCATTCTATCCTCACTTCATTAAATTCTTCTACTCAGAGCATTCGTTCCTATTGCGTTCTATAGAATACATATAGAATATTATAAGAACGCTCGCTCGATATTTTGGTGTAAAACGCTGAATGTTCTAGTTCTAGTTCTTTGTTAATTTGGTCTAAATCCACCTAAAAAAAAGGTAGTCAGGGAAACGAAGCAATATTTATTTAATGTTAAAGTTATTAAAGATTTTCTTTCTCCCACTCTCTTAAGATGAGCTCATTAGTACCTTCTCGTATTTTTTACGGCTTAAGCATGATGCTAGAATTTCTAAGCTTTATTCGTACGAAGATCAAGATCCACTTCGGGTAGCTGAGCTAGCGAAGTGAGTGAGTGAGTGTATTCATACAAAAATGAAAACCGCTTCATCACTCGCTCCGCTTGGCTCGCGGTCGCACCCGCCACTATGCAGAACTGCCAACCGCGTGACCGTGTAATTGGCGGAAGGTTGGCAGCCTTGCTTTGTTAGGCCGCAAACACACGGCATTATGTGCAAACAAATTGTTTGTAGCGAGTCCTGGCGTATGCAGCTTAGACTTTTATGAAGATGGATATGTTCTGTATGTTGTTTATATTGAATTTATAAGTATGCTTCAAACGAAAGTATTTAGTAGTTCTCTGTAGTAAAAGCTCATTCGTAGCCTAGCTCAGATGTCAGTCTTTCTCAATCAAATACTTGTACCTTATTAAGATTTAAACCTGTACCTTTTTACTTTGATTGGGGAGAAGAAACAAAGTATTGAATAGGCTAGTAGTTTCAAACCCAAGATAATAATTTACATTAGTACGAGTAAATATATACAATCAAAAACCTTGATATTTGAAAACAATAAACATTTACAAGACGTAATTATGATTTAAAAAAAATATTTTGAATGCATCAAGGAAACGGATTTGTTTTTTAATAGATAGGATTTAAGTTTATCTTTTAGTCATGTAAGTCTTAATAATTTTTAGTATAAGAAACGTACAGACATATTAAATAAAGTAAAACACAGTAACTTTTGGTATAAATAAGTATAAAAAATATGCTCCAGACAACACATCAATTGCCTGGTTTCGAAGTAAGGAATGGTATGACTCTACAATGTTTTCTGTTCCTTCATAACGGTCCCAAGGTTTTATTTTACTGGCCTTCCTAGCCGATATAATGTACAGCTCGTCGATAAACAATCCACATTGTTATAAAACACTGATCGTCACTTCGAAGAGTGATTGATGGACGGTCAACTGTTGAGCCGAGCAACCAGTGTCATACAACCAACGTATTTCATGTTTGATAATGTATGGAGAAAGAATACATCACTTGAAACCAACGTTGTAGTTCAATAATGAGTTCAATGATTAAAACCTTATTTTTTTTCTAAAAGAAATGGCTTTTGGCCCCTAATTCTCATGTAGTTCGCATTTGAAAAAGTTATATAATTGAATTTTCTTTTTTGAAGAAAATACTGTTTTTGATATATCGCGGTTACGATTACTATACATTTCAATTAATTACGTGCGGTAGATGTTAACATGTGGATATATTATTTGATTTTCCAGTAAAACTCGTCATCAAATTACACCACCCGGAAAAAGTTTGATTGACGCAAGAATCGAGGCCCTGCTACCTGTACAATAGTTACAAGTAGGAAAATAAGTAATTATAAAGTTTAATTGCCGGGGCATAGCCGACAAAATGCTAACTAGTCTTATCGAGTGCACTTGCATAGTTGCATTTTACGCTTTTCTATTGCGGCAAAAGCGGTTTCCGTTACTTTGAATTAATTGCTTACTTTTGTGAAGTGCTAACTGCTGTTTCCTGATGCTTTTATTTGTTTGGAATGAAATAATGGATATTTAACACTCGAGTTTTATTTTGATGTTTTGTTTACAGTTAATTAAGGCCTTGTTGGTTTGTGGAGCATTTAATTACGATTCTGGATTATTTATTCGGGGTTATCCACCTACTAAGATGAAATAATAAAAGCAAAAAAATTAGCTAATGCCTAAATTTTAATAATAGGTTACAAAAATACCTTCTAAATTAATCTCAGTACATCACATGAAATTTGTGCAACCTTTCGCTAGGGATGTATGCCTTCATTATCCAACAATCCTTTTTTGGCCCTTTATATGCGTTAATTTAACCCTTTATTTGCCGCCGGTATTCGACGACGATATATACCTAAGTAACATTTACTCTAATTGTTGTGTAACTAAATACTTTTATACCTCTCTGCAGCATAAGGGCGATTTAAGAGCGACCTCATTTAAAATAATAATTACATTAAATTAAAAAAATACCTCAATTTAAACAACTTCTTAGCAGAATTTCATAAAAAAGGCCAAGAGCATTCGAGATAACATTATACATATATAACGCAAAATAAACTAAAAGAAAATGGGTTCATTCATTTGGGAGCTACGATGCCCCCAAACAGACACGTTAATGAAACTTAAAACACCCCTTTCTTTTTATGTCGGGAATAAATAAATAGAATTTGTTGTTTAAATAAATACCTTTCACCAACCATTCAAGGGTTGATTCTTCTTCATTAGGCTAGAAACCGATTCGCAAAAGTTTCAAGTTAAAAGACAGATGATTTGAATTGTTTTGAAAATAAACACTTCAGCATGTATTCTCGGGGCGATTCATCAGGCAGGGCAGGATCGCGTGCCCTCACTAATTAATTTAACCTAATGAGACGCGACTGCACGGAACTGCACTCACGTTGCACGCGGGCTTAATTTATGTGTATACAGTTAAGCTTTTATACACGGATGTCATTTCGCCGAAGACATAACGATAGCCGACAACAATTGCTGGAAGCCGTTGGTGTGTTGGTGAATGAGTATGAGATCGGGGTCAAAGCGCCGTCAAAGCGTCAACGGCAAATGTTTAATGGATTGTCGATAGCTGCCCTTTACCAATCAGTGGCTAGCCGTTAAGCCGTGTACGTGACGTCAATATGTTCTCGTCAAGAGACGATCATGCGTCTGTCAAAAACTCACGTTTTCGAGAAAAAGTTGCTACGGTGTTTGACGCGTTAATCTTGTACTTATACTTGATATTTATGCTCCGTTTTTATTCTATGATGACTGAACCGATTTTTTGTGAATTTGAACATAGGTATTTATTAGACTATTAAAGTAAAATATAATAGTTCGATTTCAGTATCTTTATAAGAAGGTGAAAAGGGGGATGAAAAGTTGTGGAGGAAATCCGATAGTTGCGATGGAAAAGGTGATCCTAAATACTATAATAGTTTCAAATACAAACAAACATCAATTTTAATTTTAATTAAATACCTTTCAGATTCTTATCTAGGATACCTCATAATTAAATTTAGCGTAATAAGAACTGCAGTCGCGTGCATGCGGGCTTAATTTATACGTAGAAAATTTATGTTTAGGAAGAACGTTGCAACGGTTGTTAACGTGTGGTCTCGTGATATTTATTTATAAAAATAATTATGAAGTTCTTACTTTTTCATATAAAACACTAAGAAATAAGACTGTTATTTGACTATGTATAAATTTACTATATTGATTTTACTACATTAGTAAGGTTCTTCATGATCAAAAAGAACATACATTTTTATTAACCCCTCAAATACTCCATGTATTCAGACATTTACCGCGAGAACTAAATTTTTGCACCTCTCGCAATATGCTATCCGCCAAAGCAAACCATCTAGACTGCTGTTTCGTGCTACGAGCGGCAGATGGCGTGACTGTCACCGGTTAGATAGAGGTGCTCTCGGTAATATTTCACAAGAATATCACATTAATTTAAATATTCCTATCATAAAGATAAGTAAATCTAACAAGTATAAAATTAGCTTGCGAATAGGTAAGTTTAAACTTCACGGAATTTTAAAACCTTCAGAAGGATAATTTTATTAAAGTATGATAAATTTATTACAGACAAGTGTTTTCCATGAAGTTTTTATTTTAAACTTAATATGAAGCCAGCATATTGGGCACCTATGTAAATTTAAATTTTATTACATTTACGAACACCCCAGAAACATTACAATATCACTTTCTTAATATTCCAACCCATGCAATTGTTTAGATTTCTTTAAACCACTGTTTACATAGAGTTCAATTTCGCTTTTAATTGTGTGGAGTTTTTTCATTCTGTTGTGTTACGGGGCTGATAGATGAGTCATGATTTTTGGTGACCTGCAGTCTGAACCGTGCTTTAACACGTTCGAAATCTGAAAGCGCATTTGAGCAGAAACTTTTTACGGTGATGGGGTAAAATTGCTTTTAGTGAAAAAGGACTTATTTTTTTTAGGGTTAAAACTTTTCAGACAGTGACATGCATGGGAAATTCAACGTAAAGTCTTTCTGAGGTTTAGGCAAAAAATGTTGCACCAATATTAATCATAATAAGAGACGTTTGTATGCTAAGACGGCAATCATAAATGTGGTTTTAAAGTTTCGTATTATGCTAGTGCTTTTTATAAAAATGATTAAAATAAGTTTAACCATCTTAGCTCGCGTGATAGAGTTTTATTTTATTTTAAATAAACAATAAATAAATTAGACGGCTCCCATGAATACTTAAATACTATACATTTAATATACATAAATTGTTTTTTTTTATTCATTCATCGCTTGCGGGAATAAAACCCGTGACCACTGGCATAGTCAGTCAGGAGCGCTAATCCCTAAACCAAACGTTTCATCAAAGTGGCTTACATCACGATACTTGAGTCAATTACAATACATTGTCACATTATTTTTATAGTGTTAAAGAGTTCCTAGAATATAAGACAAATTAATTAATTAATTACTATTTATTTGTTTATATTTGTACACGTCTGCTTGTAGGCTGAATACATTTACTTTGTTTGCACTTAAAGATCCAATTCTATTTATGTATTCTCGCAAATAAATTTTCAGATTTCTGATTTCTGATAAAAATATTCGAAAAAGAGCTGTTTTGAGTCTTATAGACAATTTCGCGATTTTCTTTACTATCAAATCCGTATGTAACGAATTTATGATAGACAATTGAAACCCGTAACATTCACATCTCTCGGGAAATCGGCGAAGTGTGAGGAAACATGACCCGAACAACGTGATCTCAGGTTCAAGACTGTCATTTTTTTATCTACCCCCATATTTTACCTTTGGACTTCCATATCCTATTCATATTATATTAAAATCATTCACAACAACAGCAAAATACTACTACAGCAAAATAGTGTTACATTTATTTTGATACTTATAATAACATACATGAAATAACAATATTTTATGTATGTTAGTCTTTAAGGTATCTATTGTATGGGCTTTTGTTGGCTGATATAAATTATTAATAAAAAAAATAATTCACCCTGTATTTATGTGAAGCTACGGGTAATCATAGCTTCTGCCTGACTCGATAAATAAACAACATACATTACATCTATACATAATATTACATCTATCCTAGTCTTGATAAAGTCCTCTTTCCTTTGCTTGGTGAATACTGCAAATAATATTTTTTTAACTTTTATAATAATATCAGTGAACAAAATTTATGAACTATTCAATTTAATAAGATTACAGTGTTCAAAAACGATGTAGGTTGAGAATTTGGGGATTATCTTATTTTGAAATTACCTTGTTTACAATATTCGCCAAGAAAAGAAAAACAGACTTGAAACTTCTACTTTGTCAAATGCCTTGAGTCAGGTGCTCCATAATGTGTAGCTAAGTATGTTGTTTATTAATGGGGCTCAGGGCCCTTATTTTTGAATCACTCGCGTGGATATGGCGTGTGATTTTCGTTCGAAAACACATCAAAAATCAACGGAAATCACTCAAAATCTAGACGTGAGTACTCACAAAATTGAGCAATGATTTTTCAAGTCCTTTTGGTGTAGATTACAACTGGTTTTTATCCCGAAATTCGACTGTAATCATTGAATATCACTCGCCATCTTGAGGCGAGTGATTCAAAAATAGGGCTCCAGGTCTCCTTCAGTCACTTATGTATGATATTGTTTTGCTTTTTTATCTTAGGTATATCTTCTTCATCTTCTATATCTATCTATATCTTCTCTAGACAGAGAACTTTCTTCTATAGAAGATTCTATAGAATAAAGTTGTGTTAGTTACACAACTCAGAACGGGTGAACTGATTTGCATGATTTTAACTTTGTTGGATTCGTCTTTGCACTGAATAGGTATAGGGGTGAAACGATTTTTGCCGGAATAGCACTTGCACATGAAATTGTACATGAAGGGAGACCTTCCTATTTCATTGAAACGCAAACTCGTTGACACCTGCATCCTGCCCGTACTCACTAACGGAGCGCAAACTTGGTCATTGACCGAAAGTCAAAAATCTAAACTCAAGGTTTGCCAAAGAGCCATGGAAAGGAGCGTGTTGGGTATTAAAAGGGTTGATAAGATCCGAAATACCACAATACGCTCCAGAACTGGCATAGCGGATGTTGGCGAGACGACAGCAAAGCTGAAGTGGGAGTGGGCGGGGCATGTTTGCAGGATGCACCCGGACAGATGGGCTTAAGTCGTCACGCGTTGGATACCACCAGACGGTTTCCGACGAAGGGGTAGACCCAAAAAGAGGTTGTGTGACGACTTGGACAACTTTGCAACCGATTGGGTGTCATTAGCAGCTGACAGGGATCAATGGAAGGTATTGGGGGAGACCTTTGCCCAGCAGTGGGATGATGTAGGTTAATAAAAAAAAAGCATTTGCAATGGCAATACAATTTGAATCAACATTATGAAATAAATAATTTTCTACATACAAGAAAAAAATTAAACTAATGCATCATAAAAAAAATCCTGAAACCTTCATAATCAAAAACGAAACCATTTCCTTGTGGCAAGGAAGCTATGATGCTGGCTGCGTTGTCGCGTTGGATAGCTATGCTAATCCTTGAGCTTGAACCAGACAGCTTTATTATAAGCCCTAACAGAATTTAATTTTGGAGTTTTTTTGTAAACATTTCTACATTTATGCGATATTTATCGATAGATGACTGCTTGACCATTATGCAGGCAGTTCTAACTACAGAGCCATACTTGCTCAACATGTAATAGGTTTTCTAACACTCATGCGGAACCCTAAAACAATGATAGGTATAGATATCGTTACAGCAATCCCCCGGGCAACAAACTCGACGCGGGACTGACTCGCGCTAACCAGCTTAAGGGGTATTGTACAAACGGCTGTAATCGAATAACGTAGTGCACGTCGCATACAAGCTGTTTGTGTACCGTTTTTGGATCCGATTGAGTCTGCGTGATGCAGAGACTTATAAATAACACAAGACAGGACCAAATTTGCTTGTTTAGTACGCATAAATTATGCCACACAAAAGTACGCACTAATTAGGCCAATAAATAGAATCACATTCGAAAGAGCAGTGTTTTGAAGAAGACATACCTTAACCAATCAATGGTCATTAAAATAACCACTCTGACATTTAGTTCAGGGCCAGCATTGCGATCTTGTTTAATCCGTTCAAGTTCCAGGCAGTTCAATTTATACTCAGTGTAAACGATTGTTATCAATGTTATCATATTATTATAATAATACTACAATGATATTACCTAATATTTATGTAATTATATTGTAACAATATTTTATTTATTTATTTTATTTGGTGCAAACTACAGATCTACAACCATTACATTACAATAGCATAGAACATTTTACATTTTAATGTTTTATATTATTAATAAAATGCGAAATCGCAATAGGAATTGCTAATTTGACAGTAAAGCAGAGTTGTTAAACTGTCAAAACAACATCGCAATAAGCACGCAGGTATTTTTTCTTTAAAACAAGCACAATAGTAAAAACTCAACCACTGGTAAAGAAATTTAACCGTTAGTTAAGTTAAATATCGGTTACAAAACCGGACCTTAGTTGGTGCAATGGAGCATCAAAGTTGAAAATAGGCGACCGGGGTCAAAAAACTTTCCCTAATTGTAGCATGCATAACTGCCGCTCATTCCGGGCTTTCATTACAAAATTCAATATATAAGTGGCCGTGCACTAAACAAAATGTTTCCATACAAAATTCACAAGCTGCCAAGTTAACCCGTAATTTTCCGTGATAAAATCCGCGAATAAAAGAGAAAATTAAGGCGTCATGTTTCCAAATTACACATTCTAAGTGAAATGTGCTTTTGGAATAAATTGCTTCTGTAAAAGTCAGATCGGTCACAACGTTGAAGTAAATTCTGCGTAATGTTAATTTACTTTTTTGCAATTTGTGTTGTACAATTGGCGGACTAAACGGATTCTCTACCAGTCAACTGCTTCCTAATATTTGGAACGACATTGCCGTAAATACATTTTCGTTTACTTATTTACCATTCATTTCATGACTTGTTTACTTCTGTCTGTATCAAAATAAAGTTGTCATCAACGGACAATTTCGTGATCGATAGTTAGCCCAACTACTGGTTAAATGACATTACCAGTGGTTGAATATTTACGATTGTGCGTGTTTTTAAGAAAAAATTGCTTAGCCAAATCTCAGAATGGCTATTTTAACGACAATTGGTTAAAGTATTTTTTCTTCAAAACATTTGAATATTTACGATTGTGCAAATATTCAACCGCTTGTAACGATATTTACAACGGCAAAGGCAATACAACGCATTATCATCGATATGAAAACACTCAATGAAAAATAAGTGCTCGTTACTTTTTCTGACCAAACTGTCTAATCATTAACCTCATATTATATTAGACTTGTCTTGTCGGAAAGTTACTAACCATTATACCCAGCTGCAAAATGTTACAACCTTGTCTTCAATACCGTATCGTGGCCAAAAACTAGTACTAAAACCCCGACTTGGCGATATTCCAGACTGCAGCCAAGTACAGGCAATTACGATCACCTTTTTGGAGATCTGCAAAAGTAATGAAGAACCTGTTGATAATATCTACGCTCTAATGTTTGAACACGAGAAATAAATTGGGTTGTTCAGTGTGAAAATTGGGTGTTTGAAAAAGCTGAGGAAATAAGTACGAAACAACGTTTATGTGCATATCTAGACACACGGTCGTGTCAGTCAGGATTGCATGGCAGCATTATCTTTGCTGGTCGGTCATGGGTTATGCTTTTTACAAGGGGCTTCCTAATACTTTTTCAGCGCGATAAACACATTCTTTTCACCCGGTATTTCTCTCAAATTAAAATTGTCTCTAAAATGTGAATATTTATAAAAATGGGTCAGCTGTTTAAGCGTAAAACGTAACATGTATCATAACGCTTAAGCATTTAAAATATTCGTAGAGATTATACAGTGTCAATAACACATTATTTTGATTCTAGTTACCATTAGATTTCAATTTCTTTCCAACCTGCATAATAAGGGTTTTACAAAGTATGGCAGCCTCGTCGTATAGTAAGACAGTAATGGCATCAACAATAAAACGAACGAAAGAAAACGTAATGAAATTCAGTTAGCTAAACCGAAAACATAGAAAACTAAAATGTTACCTCAGCGCTTATTGTTTTGACTAAAAAATGAGCACTGAAACCTCACTTTGTGGAAATGTAGAGTAATATTTTACGGAGCGCTGTTCATACTGGGGTTCTACTATGCTGACCGATGTGTATATTTGACTTTACCTGTCTCTGTCACTCATATCAGCATGTTAATTGAAGCGTGTGCGAAGAAGATCATGCGAAATACGGAAAATATCTGTCATAAGAGCATACACTATAATATGGATAAGCAATTTTTAAATTTTAAATTGTTTTTCTTTTTCTGAAATAAAATGATTGAATTGAATAAGCTATTGATAAAGCGACTGATGCGATGACCACAAATATTATTATTGCTTTCTTTAGTCTAGGATTTGTTTTACTGCCTGTAGAAGACATTTTCAAGAAAATGTTAATACCTATTTATCTTAAGACTGTACGTGGCTATTTTCATCAAACAAAAGATCAGAATGCCGTATTTGCAAAAAAAGCTAACATTTACATGTACAGAAGCTAAGATGGCAGTAAGCGTTATTTCTAAGAAAATTAGATGCATCTGTCGCCAACGTTCGGATCAGCAGCGCTTGTTCGAAATAAGTGCACTACATACAGAGTAGGACGCCAGCTACAAACGAATGACAATGTAACGTCGGCGGGCTTTAAAAGTGTTTTGTTGTTGACAAACCTTTCGCTGTCGTCTTTCTACGAATGACAGATAGGGTAGTAGTAGTAAGGTAGTCCGCTAAGGATATTGCGCTAAATGGAAATGTTTCTGGAAGTATGGCTGCGAAAGTCCAAACTGTACAATTTGTACTCAAGTGCTATGTTGTAAGGTAAGACCTACATCAAGATACCTTAGCTTTACGTATTTTACCTATAATTGGTTGGGTAGTATTCTGCATTCACCAACAATTCGGCGACCCCAATATTTAAAGAAAATACAACAATTTAGACCAATTTTTCAATTACCATTTTTATTAATATACAAAATTATATTTCAAACGCTCTGTAAACAGTAAACATTCCGTCTGCTGAATACAGAAAACTAGAATAGGATAGGAGTAAGATAGTTTTAAATCGTCATAAGTAAATCTATGGAAGAATAGCGTTTTGACTATTAAAATTTACCTTGAAAGCTATATTTGTGGACCTCACGCTACATGGGTGCCAACTTGTGAGCACAAAAACGGTAGCCCTCATTCAAATAAGTAGTAAGTCAAGCCCTGACATTGTTTTGTAGAGATATTTGCAAGGCACGACTATTTTATGCTTTGTTAATTGCCAAGAATTGAATACGTGGCTTTGTAAAAGCTTTTGTGACAGTTTCCATTTTTCGACGGCAAATTAAATTTTATCCAATACCGTATACGCTCACACACAGACAGGCGTATTTCGTAATCATAAGCGATAGCATATGCAATGCACTTGTGAATTTAGCATTTTTTTATATGAGAGAATGAGCGCTTAGAATGTTTACAAGTAAAATGGTGGATGCGTTTACATCGTTATCTAGGCTCCAGCTAAATTAATAGCAAACAATTAGTAAAAACGATCAAAAATTGACCAACGCAAATGACGTAACGTTAGCCACTTGTCTAGAGCCACCGAAAAAACTTTTGAACTTTTTAAATATTAGCTTTTTTTGTCATGATTAACGATAGGAATTCGTAAGTGAGTGGGTTAGGTAATAGCCTTGTAGGTTTTCCGTGAAAAAGCGAAACCGTGACAACGCGGCCGGTGGTTTGTTTACAAAACGAACTGAAAACTGCATATTTGTGGTACAAAGAATGTGGTTAGTTTATTGGTTTGAGACCGATAAATGCGCCATTGAAAAACAATTAGTGAAATGATACCATTTGCAGCGGCGAGAGACTTTTATTTAATTGTTATTAATGAGTGTAAATGTTACTCAATTGCGCAAGGATTGGTTTCATTGCATTTTACAGGAGCGTATAATCTAATATAGGAATATTCATTCCTTAGTTTATTAACGTGTATATGCATGATTTTCTTGTTAGAAAAACTTATTTAGTAATGGCAAACATTTAAACCCTATCATGTAAGCTCACAAATTCAGGTAGTCAAAGTAATGTGCTATGGCGTAGAATCAACATTTTGTATAATCAAAAGTCTGGGTGACGTCATCCAGCGGAATCACCCAATAAAGGTAGGTCTCTATCTAGCCCGAGCAATAAAATAATTAGGGCTCTTTCAACACAATACAAGATCATTCAGTACTATCTTTATCCCCTAAGAAATTATTTACATGTTTAAGATCTTCCTTAATCATACAAATTGCACAAGTAAAAAGGAACTGTATCAGACAAGGGATCGAACCCTGTGTTTTGATTGAAAAGAGCCAGTAAATTAAACATTTGCCTCCTTCTTTACTGAACACGTAAATGCCATAGCAAAGTTTTTTTAAATAATCAAATTGTGCTCGTAGCGCAATCATAACGGCGCGGTCGGTGTTTGGATGGGTGACCATTCCGATTATAAGTGGCGTATATCACGAGCATCTCCGTTCTTCGGAAGGCACAATAAGCAGTTGGTCCCGGCTACTATTGGTTGATATTAGTTGTTAAGCCCTATGGGCGGCTTGATAATATCTGACAGCAAGGTTGGTCGCTTGCCTTGCAAACACCCCTCCGCCAATCCGCACTGAGCTCGCCTTGTGGAGTATGGCTCATACTACCTCATATTTGAGTTAAGGCCTTTGCCCAGCAGTGAGTTAATGCCCAAGTTTAAGCTGTTTTATACTTCTAAATAATCTACAAGTTTTCTCTGAAGCTTTAATTATAATCTTCTGTAACTTACACATAGCTATAGAATTTATAGGATCACCAATATTAGTATCCACCTCGCCTTGGGTTAAACAAGAAACAGTAAGCCATCTTAACACATTTCTATTGTGGTTTTACTGTCCGTATGACATCATACCCCGTCGTTAAACTTCTAGTCAACCAAGTTTAACAATTTGCGCTCCAAAATTAATGACTGTCTGGACTTTGGATGCCGAAGGTGACGAAACTGAAATTAGGTAGTTATCACGCTAATTTAGACTTAAGAAACGTCGTTAAGAAAGCTGTAACTTTGAAAAATTCGCGTTCATTACGTTTTAAGGACGTAGTTTGTGGTTCGTAGTCGTGTCGTAGCAATTTTGTAGCATTGCACATGATATATATAACAAGATTGAATTGACTATTAAATAATAATAGAAAAATAAAACATGTACCTACTATCAGCAGCCTTGAAATAAAATATAAATCATATGATCAATCGTGAAAACGATACATTTGTTATAGGCTACTTAAAAAGCTTTGTTTTCTCTGGTAGCATTATAATAATATAGTTAAAGTAAGACTGAAAAATAGACTATGATACCGCTGTAAACAATAGAATAATCATTTATTAACATGACAGTGAAACTCGTTACAGCTCTACAAGGAAGTCCTAATGCTTATTAAAATGTAAAGCCAATTAATTTCAAGTGCATCAGTGAATAATGCAAGTGCAAGGCAAATCAGACAGCAGTCCCTTTGACTGGGCGCGTTCCGGCCCTGTTCAAATATTCAGAACTAATAACAGACCGGCTAGGCACGGGCTAGGGCCTAGCTTATTGTTCATTGAATTGTTCATGTTACCGATCTAGCGGCAATTGTTTAGCGTGCATTGAATAGTATGTATGAGGGGATAGTGTGTTTAGTTGGATGGTCTGCTATATTTTTAGTATGGGTTTAATGTATATTTTATAGTGATGATTTAAGTCAACAGTAAGGAATTAGTACAAGGGTCTGTTTCAACATTGACAAATAAGCACAAAAGCGAAACGAATAATTAAAATATGAAATGTAATTTTATATGCAGTATTGGACAGATAACTGAATATAACCAGCAGTACATTGTGAAACAGAATGTGACATGAATATTAAAGAAACAGGTGAGCACATTTATTTGCTTAATAAATTAACATGATTTTAATATTCGTTATCTTGATAAATTAGACCATGATATCTTGAGACTCTTTTAAAAAATCTAGCGCTAAAGCTAAACAATGTCAACGTATTTAATATTTTAAAATACGTCTCTGCTTTTGAGCTTGCTTTTTTAAATTTCATCAAGCTAAACGCAATTTCATTATAGCAGGCGGTATACAAATTGCCTTGCCCTTTACTTTTCTACAATTCCACAAGCATTAGCTCGGATTTATTCAAAGAAGCGACACTGGTATTTACAAGGCTGGCACAGAAAATTCTAAACAAAACCTTATAATTGGGCTCATCTTTTTCTGTGGTAAAAAGTGCAAGGTTTAGATAGAAGTAATAACAAGTACAATACCTTACGTTATTAATTACAACTTTGGAAATAGTACCTATGTACCGTACGTGTCTTACAATGGTGTCTAGAGAGGTTATTTATAAAAATAAGATCTTATCGAAACTTTTCGTTAATCAAACCTTCAACAGCAGTAACCGATATAATTTAAAAGTAAAATTTTAACACGTTCCGGGACACTATTCCAGACACAATAGAGGTTTTATTGTTTTCACGTAGGCGTTCACTGTCCCGGAACGTGTTAAGAAGATGCAGATTTTAATGTTCGTTATTTGTATTGGAAAATAAGTATCTATAAATAAATACATTTAAATCAAATACATCACACCTTTTGCGATAGCTTGTCAATAAATAAATAAATCTTCCTCCACGGGAAACAACTTAGAATATAACAAGATTCCTCGAAGCACACGATTGCATTTAAAATGCAACTGGATTACCAGCTGCCGGGAAGCTATTAGCAAAACTGATCGCTCTCGAATTATAATTACTATAGTCAGCGCGATAGCAACTGAGTCCTGAATCCCTAATGTCAATAGAGATAGAAAAAGACAGCGCGCTGCTTTATCGGTAAGTGAAAGCGAGATAGGCATGATACTGACAGGACTCAATGAGGGACAATGAATTCGCCGCTAGGGGCGCTTGTGTAGCGTGAGGTCTCCAAAATGTAATGTTTCGAATATTTAGCAATAATTTCCATTAATTAAGGCAAATAATAGTTACGGATCAATGAATGAGAGTGTTTTAAAAGGGGGAATAAGCAAATAAACGTTAAATCTTTAATAACTTGTGTACTTACTCTTTTTTTCCTAACAAAGCTAGACTGCGGCATGTCCGATGTATTGTAATATTAAGATTTAATTGCAAACTTGATTTTTTATCTCTCCATCATGACAATTTACACACCATAAAAGCTTATTCTGGACGCCAACTAATGAACACGAAAACGGTAGCCCACAATAAAAACACGCCGACTACATTTACAACATGACATTATTATGACAGCGTTTTGAAAGCTCTGAAACATTGCTGGCATTTGACAGCGGTACCAAGTAATCTGCTGTGACACTTTCAAATGAGTGTCTGTTGCGCTTACTTCGGCCAAATACAGGATTGCATCGCATCGCCTCACTATTTATCTTAGTAGATTGTGAACCTATTATTAGGTGTGATTGAATGCGGTCTAGGGTAGTCCAAGTCATATAGTCATTAGGGAAAACATCAGTACCTAGTACTTGGATATCAGTTGTACTTGGAGTAGTTACGTAATCAGCCGGCCGATTTCCATGGAAGCTTCGGGAATATGATTTCAGTCGCGGTAACACAATAACTGAACGAATCACGATCGGAATGAAACGTTAATTGCGAGCTCTACAGCCTGTGGAGGCTGTGTGTGTGCTACAAAAGGCCAATAAAGTGGCTAACTATTGCACTGTTTACTGGCAAGCAAAACGTTCAAAAATTCTGAACGAGTTTAATTGATGAGTGCTACTATAATGATCTAGAATAATTGTACATTTTTGTACCCTAAAATCTTTCTATGCGGTCATTTGAAATGATGGGAAGAAAAAATCTTAAAATGCATTGAACGTTTAAATGTTTCTTGTAATAATTCGTCCGTCCATCGAAACATAGGATTGGAGTTAGCGATCAAGGCAGTGGAACAAAGCAATACCACTGCAGGATGGCTGGCTATAAAAATTCAAGTACCACAACTGGCACGCCAAAAGCTAATTCATTTCAAACAACATTGTTGTCACAAATCGACAACTGTATTTAAAAATATTTTACATTCACCTTTGGGTGAGGTTTTTCGAGCAGCTCAATTGAATGTCAACACAACTAGCTATAATTTAGCCACGTGGATAATGCTATTTTGATGTTTTAAATTTTGCCACGAAATGTATGGAAATATTGTCAACTTTCCATATTCTACAATTATAGTACTACAACATAAAAACATAAATCAACTGACCTTTTAGGCTCTTTTAGGATTGCTCGATTCTATAAAATTCATCCATCACTCCGCATCTCACACCGTTTACCGCTGTCCCTTCGCATTAGGTTTAAAATGACCTTGAATTGGCATTCTGTAGTCATCACATAGGCACTTGCGAAGTGAAGTGAGCTACAAAGCGACGCGTGGTCGACGCACTTCACACAATGTTAGTCGAGATTTTTCGATTCTAGCTTTTAGTGTATAAATGTTAAGATTTAAGCATTAGTACATCAGTTTACGCTCTTAGTACCTCTTATTGCTTATTTGGAAAAATTATGATTCGGTTTTACTTTAGTAAAATAATCTAAAATTGGTGGCCTAACCAAACTTAATACCTTCCTTAGCGCGCAACGAAGGAGATTAAAAAAAAACTACTGTCAAACTTGTTTTGTTTTGGTTTTGTGTAATGGTTTATTTTGTGTGTATTAAAAGGTATTACAGCCCAATACTTTGAAATTACCAAGAAGTAAGTATATTTTGTACTTGTGAAACTTGTTAAACGATGTTTATGTTACGGCAATAGTTCATTCGTTTTCTAAATTTACTTCAGGAGTTCGAGTTGGACACAATATCTCATCCGCTAAAAGAAGTTATGAAAGGAAATCTTGGCTTTTCCAAGAGGTTCTTGGGACCAAATAATTACAGAGGACAAAGTCGACGCCTATAGAATGGGAAGAATAGCTCCACTTTGACGCTTTAATGGCTAATCAGCACCATACAAACAGTGCAGACAGTGGATCAAGGTCAGTAATTTGCTAAACTTCTTAAAAATAAGTTATAAGTTAAACATTATTTAATCAGTCAGGTATCAAACGACTGCAGGGAGTCGCATAATAATGGAATTTCTATTGTGTCTCGGTCACACATACTTGACGAGTTAAAGTACCTACTTGAGATTATGCAAGTGATGTTCAACTTGGTAAGGATGTCATTTGGGAAATTTGAGTAAATTAGTAATGACTTTGATTATAAAATCTAAATCCCTACTTTGTTGGCAAAGATATACAGATGAAGAGGAGTTAATACGGATGAGGTTAAGTTAAAACAATTACCAAATAATGCCCAAGCGATAAATACCGCAGTGGTCAGAATTTTTTTATGTGTATTGGTATAACTATAACTCAGTTATTGTCTTAATAAATCTGTTAGCAAATGATAGATACTGAAACAGGTATTTTTATGTTTGTATTGTATATGTCATGTAACCACATAATTAGACATTCAAATCATTTTTTGAATCATAAATTTGTTTTTGTATCTGATATACCACATGATTTGTACATTTACTATGGAAAACTTGACTTGGCTTCTTGGCTTGATTCATTATTGTGATTTAATTGTTCCAAGTGTAGTTTCCGTGAATAAAAAAATACTCAAGCGAAACTAATTTAGCGTAGATAATTCAGGATGCTACCTTTACAGATTTTCATAGGCTTTTTTAATGATTCCCTTAATTGAGGGTATGAATACCTTGTGCAAGTCTTTTATGTAATAATTTGTTTTTATTTCAGCATCACACATACTGCAGGTTCTTGTTTTGTGCCTCCTTTGTCTTAATGGCAAACATAAACAATCAAATATCCAATAGAGAAGTTCTACAACCCAACTAACAAATCCTATATTCCTTTTTGGAGTGTAATGTCAAAAAGCTTAAACTGTGAATGCGATGGGAAGAGTTTTTAACAGGAGCTATTTAAATAAATTGTACATAAATAAATGTAGTTTTATTGATTTGATTTATTTATTTCCTACAAGCGGCTTCATTTCATAAATCTTATCCGAATAATAGGTACCTAATACAAGTGAAAGTAAGAGAGGATTATGGTGTTACTCTTTAACACAAAAATTAACTTGGTAGGTAGGTAGGATGTAAGTTCTGAATAGATTTTGATGAAACTAAGCCACTACAAGATATTATTTTAATAGACTAATAGATATTTTTAACGAAATCCTTTACTTAGGTTATTTATTATCTCTAGTAGATTTCAGTAAAAAAAACATATTACACCTTTCCACATAGCAAACACGTCTAAAAAACAGCTTTTTAGCACTAAATAAGAAGTAAGAAGGATCACGTCTGTTATCACTCGTAAAATACTAACTTTTTATCTGACACTTATATTCGTGTTCGAGTGCGGTGTGATCATCGAAGTGATGATGAATTTACCTTACAGAATACCAGATATTAGGTCACCCATACTATATTTCAAGGTCAATTTAGTTTTACTCACTCCCGCACTCGCAAGGGTGGCGCTAGCGTATGTGCGAATAATCAATCGAGTTTACAGAATGCCATTTACAAAACTCACGGCGGATTCAGATACGAAGTATCATATGAGCTCTTACAGAATAAGTGTTAGCTTAGGGTCAGTTTTTTTATCTGTAGTAATGGTAAAGTTACGTTACCAGCGGTTGAATATTTACGATTGTGTGTGTTTTGAAGAAAATATACCTTAACCAATGGTTATTAAAATAGCCATTCTGACATTTGGTCCTTAAGTACTTTACCATTACTACGGATCAAAAAACTGGCCCTTAGATTCTAACATTATTTATCACCATACCGACGTCAGCTACACACTTAAAACATGCCATGTGCGATAATATCAAAGTCGAATGCACATGCCAAATCTTCCAGTTAACACCATCCCCGAGCGTTTGGCAGGCGGCAGACTGTTTCAACTTTCCCGATCTAGCGCTTGCAGCTGCTAGTTTTATTGATGTTTTAAACTGCTTGTTATAGTCAACATCCGCTTATTAATGGTAACGACTATTGTTCTTTTTGTGGCACACAAATTAAAAGTGGAGTTAAAGCACTAGTTTCTTGGTTTATAATTTCGTTTCTTCTTTTTTATTCTCAACAAAACGTCAAACGACTAGATTTAAGTGCGACGATTACGATAGTTTAGTAGTAGATCTCTAGAAGAGAGAGGCTTACTCACTTAAATGACCACCAACTATAGCCAGGCTCTTGGTTATACTAGGATAAACCCTGTGTTTGTGAGCCATATACACCACTTATAATCATACTACACCACTCAGTACTACTACAGACTCAGTGGTGATTACTAGAAAAGTGTTTATACTTCTTCTTCTTTCGTGTCGGCAGGAACACGGGCTAATTCTTATTTGCCCAGAAAGCGGCTAACGTGGTAGCCCTCTGGTTACTGACAAGTAAGTCCTCACGCGAGCAGGTGGTCGGGCACTAGGGACAGTTAGTGAGATGGGCCATGGTTTGCAGGGGTTCTCCACATTCACAGTTGGCGTCTGCGCTACTTGAGTACCCCCACCGACACAGGTTATCTTTGCTCCGAGCAACCTGGGTCCTCAGCCTATTAAGGCTTCTCCAGATTGGCCAAGGTTCCTTATAGCCTGGAGGCAGATTTTCATCAGTGTTTATACTTATAAGACTATATGATCAGCCTGTGACTATCAACTGAATTAACACAGCCACTAAAATACTTATTAAGATCAACTACCTAACGGTCACCCAATCTATTATGACCACGTATGAGGTTGCATAAAAGTGCTGCCGCCACTACGATACAATTAGGTACTCAAAACCTTATTAACCCCTGACGCAAAAAGAGAGGGTGTAATAAGTTAAACGTTAAGTTAAACGTGTCTGTCTATCTAACTGTCTGTAGTATCGTAGCTTCCAAACCGATGAACTGATTTTAATTTAGTATTTTTTGAGGCATTAATAATTTTATTCCGAGTGTTCTTAGCCATAATTGATGAAAATCTGTTCATACGTTTTTTTTGCGAAGGGTTTTTATAAATTTAAGATGTCATGTGTTATACACTATATGCTATATTATTAGTCGTTTACTTCAGCAACCTAAAGTAACTTTTAACATGAACTCAATGTAACTCCTTAAATTATAACAAGAAGTTACACATAACCTAAAAAAAATTTAAAACGTGACTTTTCTTTGATCTCCCGTGAATATCGCTGACTATACTTCAGTCTAGATGGTGATTCGAGTATCATCGAGGAAACGAAGTCAACGCTGACCTATCTCAAGCACTTATCCTAATGAAAGGTCTGGTTATTTATATGCAGCGGTAGATCGAGAGCCCTTACCTACATTTTTTATAAAATTAGCAGTTTTAAGAACAAACGTATCGAGTCTATGTATTATGATGGATATCATTTATTTTTGCATGTAACTGCTTTTGCTCCATGTTTTGTTTATGCTTATGATTGATTTATTCAGATATAAACATTTTATTTATTTATTGTTTTATATATTTATTTATTATTTACTACTAAAAAGCTTCATTATTATTGAGTGACAAAGGTCATATATTAAATCAATCAATTTGGGTCGTCTTATTTAGTATAATTTGATTTGTGTTCAATTTAATTTAATTCAATAATTTAAAATGTATGACTGACTTAATTACTTATGTCAAAAAACCTAATATATGCCAACTCGGGTGAATCGCTAGTAAAAAACCAAATGGTTGTCGTAAATTCAAAACAACCACCACATCAACATTTTATACCATTAACACTGTAAGCCTTACGTTATGCGAGCGTACATTTTTTATTCGAAAACTGTTATCACATGTCGTGCAAAGTTACCTTACAAATTTCAATTTCCTGCAACATTATTAAGGTTCCATGCTAATTCACCTTAAATTCAGACTACAAGCATATAAGTGCGCCAAATAGTCGTGTTCTATTCGTGACATTAATAATTCATATTTCCTGTGTATCGGTCTAATGGTGGCCACAGGTATTTCATTAGTGGTACTTTGGTGAGAATTAAAATGGTACTAATACATAGTTTTTGAACGCAACCGCATTGCAGCGTAATCCATGTATCAACTTTTGAACAACATAGGAATACTTTTCTTATGGAAACAAAATGCTTGTGATGACTGAATGACAGATCAAATAAATCGAGTAACTGTTGATTCATACTGTAAATAAATACCCAAAGCTCTGAAATATCAGTTAACATTACATGAATAATTATATACATTTATATCTAAAATCATGTCTGGTACACAATATTCTATATTAATTTACTACAAACAATAAGTAATGTTACTGTATAATAATTTCCCTACCGTAATATTGCACTATCTCTTTATTTTGCGTATACTACAGTTTGTTTACGCCAACCACTATTGTTAGTTACTCTTATCGCGATTGGACTCATCTGTTCTATTGAGCCGTAACTATTTATGCATTATTCTTATAATGATCCTTATTACCGGTCAGCTGCAGTTGGTATCATATGAGCGAGAATCTTACCTTGCCGTAACACAGTTTTACTAGCACGGAAGGTAAAGAATACTTTATCTGAGTACCGCCTTTTCTTTTTAGCTGTGTAAATTACTTAAGTACTTTAATTCTTGCAGATTTTATAGTGTTTATTATGTTAATGAATATGATTTTCTTAACTGACTGTAAATCTGCCCATAGTTAAGTTTAAACTTATGTATGAGTTAATTATGTAGATTAAGGTTGGTACGCTGTAATTTTGATAAATAAATTATTCTTATTCTTATTCATGATTACAGCTGATCAAGTCTAATTAATTATCTTATTAATATTAAAATATTCATACTTACATTATACTTGGTCTCCTTGCCACAAGGAAACGGTTTCGTTTTTGAATAAGTAGTAGGTAAGTTTATTTTCTTCTCCTAGTTTTTGATATTTTTTGGCCTAACAACAACCCCATTAAATATTCCTTCCTACATATTATTTAATTAATATTTAAATACAATCTAACTCTCAAAAGCATACAATACATTGGTACATAAGAAAAAAAGAATTTTATGAAAGTAATATCATATATTTTATTTAAGTTGATAGGTATAAGGAAAGTTGAAAGAGGTAACATAAACAAAAGTAGCTATCCATCTATTTTATTTCTGGAAAATGTTAAACATGATTTCCGTTGATTTAACTTGTTCTATAGCAAATTGTAGCATTACGTTGCATTGCGCTGTCAGAGTATTTACAGAGAATGCATTCACAACACCAACAGCCACAGCTGCGACGTAGGCCCGCTTCAATTTGCTTAAATTATGGTGGACAACCAGAACCGCCCGGTACGCGGGGAATTTGCATTTTTCAACTTGAAATTTCACGGCTTGTGGCGAAGGTGTGGCCAGCCCATGACACGTTTTTGCATGACGAGAATGTGTTTGTGCCATTACTAGAACGTTTCAGGTGTACATTTCATTACAGAATTTAAATTACTCGAAATTCCTTTGACCATTCCAATTTCAAACACAGAAATGTTTCAAAGCTCTGAAACAATTACAAAGAACGAAGGAAAATTGCATTCAGAGTGGTTTTAATTTCTATGGATATCCACCAGCAAAAAGTTTAACCCACCTCACACGTTGCTAGAGGCAGTTCATACACGTTGCTTTAATGAATGAAATGAATAAGTTTGCTATATTTACCCCGCTACATTCCTTTGATGGCAACAACATTTGCATCTGCTCCATCAGTGTCGACATTTTACGGTGTGTTCATAAAAAAAAGAAAACAAAAGTAGGTAGAGCAACATTCAAAATATGAAAAGAAAGGAGTAATGACAAGGTCGGAACGAACAGTACACGTACAAAGATCGAAATGTGCGTGATCGGGCCCTTTCAACATTCCCCTGTCTACTTAGGCCAAAAGTGGCATAAAACAACCGAAATTATTGCTACAAATGGACGTGCAAAATCAGCGGCGGGCGAGTTCGCGTGGCGTGCACTTCGATCGTAGCGAAGCAAGGCGCGGAGGAAAACGTCAGAAAAATCGAATTTCCATGCCGGCAGTAGGAGTCCAGGCGGCGCGGCGCCCACACCGCGCTCACAGCGCGCGCGCCAGCCCACGAAACCGAGTCCCGCGCTCAAAACTCTTCCAACGTTCCAAATTCAAAAAGTTCAAACTTCAAATCAGTGCTCAATGTGCAGTGATTATCGTTTTTTTTTCAAATGGTGGGCAAACGGATCATGCGTTCGGCAATCGTGAGACAGTTTGTCCGACTCAAATTCGTGTTCATACCTTTCTTTATTAAAAGGTGACGTCACGCGGGCGAATTTCACCAACCCTGTTTCAATTTGCGCTATAATTGATCGAGTTTTATGTCATTAGTCATAGTTGCATTGTCTCATGTCGATGCTAAGTAGCAATGGGTCGCTGTACCGTGCCTATCCACTGAATTACGGCCTTCAGCAAATATTGATTATTAAACATATTGCATTCTTTGCCAGTTGTGTTAACACCTATATGATTTATTGTCATTGCTATAAAAAAAAACGTCCTTCCTATTATTACGACTAATTTAGATATAAAAACTCTAATGTATCTTTAATTATAGTCAACGTTTTTACTACTTTTAGTAAATATAAGAGCTTCAGGTGAAATGAAATGCACAGAAACATTGTTTCTACCTGGTACATGACAAGGGAAGTACTTTGTAAGAGTTTGAAATGTTTTGTCTATATAACGTGAAATTAACAGCCCACTTACATACCTACAAAAGTTTCACAAAAGATATTGTGTAAGACCTATGGAATTTCAATACTTTGAAAACTTTTCTTACATACATTTTTAGCATCTCTGAACCCTATATTCAAAATATGCAAAAAAAAATACGAGAAATGGGCAAACCTACGTCACTAACACAAATGAGATGATAAATAGAATCGATAAAGTACCAAATACGATGGTATAAATCAAGTGTCTCTTGTATTTGTAGTTATTGCTACGAATTATTCTAATAGAAGCGCCAAAGATGAATGTGTACAATAGTAGATAATATATTACCGCAGCCATAAAGCTTCGGGACGTCCGTATTAAGACATTATATACGATGGTATTATTATAAGTTTTGCTAAGTTGTGGTTTCCTCAGGGCATTTTGTCAAACAGTTTAAATACTTAATCTAATTAGTAATATTCTGTTATGAAAATGAATAGCAGCATTAACATAAAAGATTAAAAGATAGAGTGGTTGAGTAATAAAATGGTTCTATTAAAAGCTTTGGAGACAATTAAAATAATAACTTTACATATTTTATTTAAGTATGAAAACAATTAGCTACGAAATACTAGTTTACACTATATTAATAAATAGTAAGCCAATACTAAAGATTAATAAAACTATACTGCTTCTTGAAAAATGTAGTGATAAAGTGAAGTAATCGAACTTTGCACAGGAAAATAACTTTCAAAAGTTTGTCACAGGGTAACTTTTTAATCTGAAGCCTTTCCTTGGTCTTATAATTATTATTCAAGCTTTACTGTAAGAATATGATTATCTTAGATATATGTATGCTTATAATTATGTACTTTTGCAACCTGTTTCACAATGTCCTTATAAGTTGTGGTTTGCTTTATCTGTCCAATACTACATACAAAATGACGTTACATATTTGAACAAATCGATGGTTAGTATTTATTTGTCGATGGTGAAACATGCCATTGATACGTTTTTAGTAAGTTATTAAAGCTACGTAAACTTTGTGAATCCAAGCTTACCATATAAAACAATACATTAGCCGGAATGACTTTTTAAAAATTGCAGAAAATAAAAAGTAAAAATGGTATTCAGTGCCGTTAATATAAAGCTTATTATTAACATGACTTTTACGCTTTTTCACTCACGCAAATGTCGTTTGTTAGTCATTCAAACTACTAATGTACATTTCAAATAGGCAACGCCATATAATTAGCAGGTATAATTAAAAAGGTTAAGCAATATTGTAAGAAATACTTGAATGAAAAAGAACAATGAGCATTTGAATAAAAAAAGAAAGGCTTCGTGGAGAAAACTAAGAAGTTTTTGTCGAGTAGGCTAAAGGGTAAAGCGTAACGAATTTAACACACCTAGGCGATATCATTTCATACAATATTGTAAGATAAAACTTTTATTTAGTAAGAACTTTTCATTATCAATTATATTATACAGCGTGTGGTCTGTAATCTGAGCAATCAATGATTATTTAAAACGCCTTTATTTAAAAGTTTATCTCCTGTTTTGGGCATTGAACCACTATTACTAGCGTATGGAAATAACATCACGACCAAATTTTGTGCTCCATGAATTGATGACACGGTCATCAACTCGTAGTACAAATCATAATTCGAAACTCAAATTTTCAAAGTAAACGTCACAATGTTGCTGTAGTTTTTGCGACACACTTTTTGCTTGGCATAGCTTCTCTATACGTAGTAGTAACAACTCACAGGTTATAGGTCACATCTTGTATGTAAGATTTCACATTGGCATCACAATTTTTTAAGGCAAGATCACTATTATTTTGGGACTTTTTAGTTACCACCACTACCACCAATACTGAACGTCATTATAAATATTTACAAGCTATTCCTGTTCAAAGATTCGTATTAATCAATAGAACAGGCATAGACAAGTATCAAAGCTCTTCCTAATGGTGATCAGTCACGCATGTCTACTACTAAATAGTATTTATGTTTGAAACCTAGGTAGTAACTACTACTACCTAGTTGTCTAAAATAATTTCTATACGACATGGGGCCTTATTTTTGAATCATACACCTCAATATGGCGTGTATTTTTCGTTGATTAACATTTGATTTTCGAAAAAAGAACCGGATTTAATCCACACATGAGTGATTAAAATGAAGACAACTCGATTTTGTTAGTACTCGTGTCAATATTTTACGTGATTTTTTATTTAATATCAAATGAAAATCACTTGTAATATTGGTATATAGTGAGTGATTTTCTTACGCAAATGAATTAAAAGTCAACGAAAATAACTCGTTTTCAAAAGAAAATCACTTGGAATATTGACACGAGTGATTAAAAAAAAGAGCTCCTGTCGAAAATTACTTTACCAAACAAAAATGGATCGTTCGTTCTTTAGGAGTTCAGTCAGAAATGTGTTGTCATTTTAGCAAAGACTCGTCACAAGCATTAATGTATACCAAACAGTAACTGGCACAACACAACAAAAAATATTTAAAATAAACGATAAAAAAGAAGAAAAAAATATATATCAAGAGTTTTATCGGCTATAACGCTGTATCACCTATACGCTTACACTTCGCTCCAACCAAAGTGCTAACGTATTATTAAAACCACATTAGTCGTCTGTCGCTGCGTGGAAGCCAAACCAAAGACATCGTACAGTCAGCAGCAGAATAATTTGACATTTTATACCTTGTTACCACGTACAATGGTTCCAAAAGATTTGATTTTCTTAATAGCGATCCAATTTGTCATGTCGTATGTGGGTACCTTATGTTTTTCCATTGCGATAATTTTCGTGACTGTATTTATACCCGTGAGTTATGACACCAAATTCTTCAATGATTGGTTGATAGCCTTCGATAATAATGTCAGTCCATCAATTAAACTTACAACTTGACTCTCTTTTGTTTTGGTTGAAGGGCATTTTATGGTAATTTATTAAGATAACCGCTTTTATTGGATTTGTATTTATTACCAGACACAATTTTAAACCGATAGATAACCGGATACAATCAAGATATTCATGCACTCAAATATAACTAGCATCTTTTATTACCTTCGATCAACTATCGTTATTCCAATGGTTTCAGAAAACATTCAACTTTTCTACTCATTATGTCAAAGGCGAAGACATCTAATCCATTCAGCCTTTTCGTCGAGGGTTCTCAATTCAAACGGATAGTCTGTAGTTTATTTTTAAAATTCAATAGCATCAAAGGCACAGATCGCACGGAGGCCATCCCATATTAATGCGCTACAATAACCGACCCGGTCGTTGCTTAGTGAATGCTGGTGTACCCATACAAAGGTTTACAAAGTAGAGCGAACCTTCCCGGACGAATATTAGATTCTTTTCTCCTTCGGTAGTGTGATTTCAGTAGTGTTTGCTGCTAAAATAAGGTGTTCGTCATTTTGTTTTTGTTATTAGTGTTGTATTGCTTATCGAATTTTATAACATTTTTGAATATACCTACGAGTAATTAATAACACATGACCTTGTTAAAGTAATCAATAAACAAGTAACTTCAGTAAAAATCAATGAAAACAATAAGTTTTCAAGTAACTGTTAGATTCTCACGCATATTTTTTTTTATGTAGTACCATATTTCTTAACGATTTATCAAATACACACCGTATTATGATACAAAAAATAAACATAATAAATGTCAAAAAGTTAAAATTTACGTATTTTATGAAGAGAAATGTACTCGCAGCTCAATTGAAGTGACTCTTCAGACGTTATTGAAATAAAAATAATAAGAAGTATCACGAAAGCGGTAAGATGCTACCAGCGTTTTGAAATTTCTTAAATGAATTTTGTTACGTTGTTGTATTATAAAAAGTTTTATTGAAAATGAAATATGCTTCAATGAAGTGGATTTGCGCAGTCACTGTAGGGATTTCTAAAGACTTGTATTATTATGAATTTGATTGTTAATTTTCTTTGAGTATATTTATAATATTCCGACAAATATGTACATTTTTTAGTTTAAAATTCATTTTATATGAAGTTTTTGGTTGTTTAAGTAAAACCGAAACTAAATGTATATGTTTTTTAACACTTTGAAATGAACTTTTTTTCTGTCTTGAGTCCAACTTTTGTAAAGGAAATAAACATGGAAGTGATAATTTTGTGGGTAAATAAAATATTTTTTATTTATAAAAATACACAAACTTGTTTCAAAATTTACGATTTTGACAGAATATTAATGTGGTATAGATATTTTTGAAAAAACATGCAAGATTATTTAACTAAGTTATTTCCGATACCTAAAGTTATCTTGTATGAGGTCCTTTTTGCAATAAAACCAAAAATATGAAACTTAATAATAATACAATAACCACGCCTAAAGAAAGCTTGTTGAAAGTTTACCGAATCCGAAAAAGTAAAAGTCTCCAGAAAAAAGTGACATGTACATTTCTACAAGGACTAAATCTAGGATCACACAAATCGCCGTAAAGACCGCATCAAATTAGAGCGATCGTAACTTTCAAATCGTATAAAAAATAAAGTTGCGAACGGGCCTTGTTATAAAAATATCAAATGTCCCATGACGTGGGATTCTAGTGCGTGGCATTTACACCTTGCGCCCTTGTAATAGTGGCTATATTTGCCATTTAGTGCAGAGAGGAATGTATAGACGGTGGAAGAGTTTGTGTTGCGTTGCGTAGATCTTATTTTGTTAGAGATAGGGGTGATATCGGTAATGCCAGACGTGGAAAAGTGTAGTGGATGCTTCGATTACGTCACTCGGAGCTGTTTAACCTATTTCTGCCGTCACGCAGCCGAGCCTTCCAGCCCTTTTCTATTAGACGACTCTATTCAAAACTCATTTTAATGAGATGCGATACCGTATTTTCATTAAAATATAACTTTGGTATTGAAAAATAAATAAATAAATAAGTAGATAAAAATAAGTTTTTATATGAAAAAATAGAAAGCAAGAATATATTGGCACATATTTCTTTTAATAGCGAAACAATGAATGTCATGCTTGATTCTGTCTTTTTTAAACAAAGCAACCAAAAAATAATTAAATATTATTAAATTATTTAGGCACAATTAATCAATCGATTAAATTCATATCCTTATCGCATAGGTACTTATTCTCACAGTCTTCGTTAATTACTAAATAATTTTGTGTTTTATTACTATTTAAACTTAACACTTACAGTTGTTTTTTACAAGTGCAATTTAAACACTAATTTCTTCAACAACATTTTTCCTGAGTCAATTCCAGATACTGACCAGCCTTATTAAGCTGTCACTTACTTATGTATAGCAATTTATTTCTGAACGAATACTATTCCGCTTATCGGTAATCTCTTGTAATTTACTTGTCGTGGTATGCCGTGGACTTGTGGACTTCAGATGACTACGACAATAGAAAGAAAGAAAGAAAGACAGAAAAAAAAGAAAGAAAGAAAATGAATTTATTAAAAAAGGACATAACAAACAGAAACATTTGAACGAGTTCACAAAATAATAACATACACAATCACTTGACGAATTTACAAAATACAAAACAGAAAAATAACAATCAAATAACAAAAACAGAGAAAAAAAACCTATCGCCACCTATCGTATAATAATAAAAATAGCCTATCGAACAAAATACAATAGTGTAACTATTGTATACATTTTACACTGTATGTAGCTTGCATTAAAAAAACTTGGGTTGACGGATAATATCATTTTTTAAAACAGCACCCTGACAATTTAAAAATTATCTACCTCATTGGCTTCGCCTCTCTCAATTCAATGCCCAAACCCTCTTTTTCTCTTATCTTAGCCTTAATTAATATAAAAATAAAATCTGAAAAAAAATATTACCGTAGTCTCCAATTTTAAAAACTAGCGGATAAAAACCCAAAGTGTTTTTTTACAAAAAAATATTAAATTATTGTGCTGTCTCGGCCTTTAAATATTATTACTTAAAATGAGGTGACCTTATTATGAAATATTATGAAATGAAAAAAATATGCTGATACAAACCGCCTCGCATAATGTTTAAAGCGCCCATTTCGGGCTTTCATGACTGCTCATTCGTAGCATTGTTCGTAGCAAACCCGTGCTACAGAACGCTACGCCTGTAGCTACGAGCTGTCGTAGTCCGTAGCCGCGTAGCTGTTCACAGCTTATCAATGAAATCCTGTGAAACCACATCTGTCAACTTAATCTATAATTTTATCGCTACATCATAACCACACAAGTGTGTTGTGTAGAGGTACACACACATGTGATATTTTTTACACTGATTCTAAAGAATTTACCACCGATTTGGCGTTATATTATCCAACATTCTAGTGCTACGAGTGTACAGCATGTAGCCTGTAATATGAGCAAAATTTTAGTCAATGATTTTAACAGAGTATACGTAATCACCTTGCTGGCCAAAGTGTTTTAAGATGCTTAGCGACTCAGAGATAAAGTAATCCATATTTATAATCCGTGATCTGTGTACGAGTATGTATATTAAAATTAGTCTAGTAAATGACAATGTCAAGTTCTATCACTGAATGATTGTAATAAAATTAATTTGTTCGAAAAAAAATTGCAATAAAATTGATTAGAACTATTTTGGAATTAATGACTGGTTACTGAATAGGCCTGTATTAAAATTGTTGATACTGTTACAGGCCACACCTTGTGTAAATAAAAAATGAGATATAAACCAATCAATTCGAAATCAATGCTGGTCAATTTTAAATGAGTTTAAGAACCTTATTTCATGCTTTAATTGCTCTACTAAGAAATTATAGTGGAAAATCACACGGCATAGTGAACAAGTGTTTATTTACCGCTAGCTATAATTTTCATGTTTCCAATACTAATTAAGTAACTAACAATTCTCATGTCACCTAGCACTTGTAGGCGGACACAGATGTAAATTACTAAGCGTACTAAGGCTCTCTAAAAACGATGGGAAATGTCTTAATAGTGTTTTTGATATTTTTCAAGCATTTTAACGAATGAAAAAAACAAACAAGACCCATACTACACAGTGCTTAACAGTTTTAGTTTGCTATAGAAATGATTTGATTTACTGTACCTATATATCAGAGCTATTAATTTCTGTAAATATTTTCCTGGCGTCAAAACAAATATTATGATATCATTAAATAACATAAAATTAATATTCCTTTCCAAAAGGGATAGTAATTTTATGTTAAATACCGCCAAAAAAAAACACTGTAATTTAGCCGCTAAGAGAATACCATTTTAACGTTTTTAATGTCGATACAAAATGTATTGAAAGAATGTCAAACTTCGAGACTTCGACAACTTTCATATACATTTCCAAATTGAAAACGTGAAAATATAAATTTCGGTGCAGCTAAATATTAGGCCTTTTGCATTTAACTTTGGTTTTTGGATTGTTTTGGACAATCTATTATAATAACTATTATGCTAAAACAGTATCCGACACCTTTTCAAAAAGTGCCCTGCTTTATTTTATAATAAATAAAACAGAAATCCTTGTACACCACACTTATATTTATCGTGCACAACACGACATTACTTGCTTATCAGAAATCACAAAGGTCTTTGACCTTTAGCCCTACGGTCGTCGAACAATTCCGGAATTTCGATCAACTTTCGCTATGGTAAAAATGAGTTTTATGCTATTTTTGGCGCAGTTAATTTATTTTTTATGTATTTTTTTTTATTTCTTTTATTATGGTACCAAACGGTCATTATATGGAATTTTATTTTTTATTTTATGACGTCATACGCTAGTTTAGCTTACTTAGCTTAATCTGAGTTGAATCATTGTTGCTGTCAGCTTCTTTAAAGTTTACAGAGATAGAAATATGTTAAATGTGTTAACAAGCTTCAAGCCTGAAGCATTCGCTAAAATTGACCTAAGTCTTACTACCAAAATAATTTGATATGAATATAATATACAGGGTGACTTTGAAAACATTGGCAATATTTTAAACTAAGAAACTACTCATGATTCATAGTCCCTTCCACATATTAAAATGAAAATAATTTTTTTAAAACTATCATTTGAAGAAACCGAGAAAAATCATATTGAACAATTTGGGATTGATTATTGCTTCAAATTAAACTAATAAAATAGTTTAAGATTTTCTAAAATTGACAAATAATATAAAAGTATCAAAAAAATTACGCCGCTTAACGAATCCCGGAAATCGGAGTGAAACTTTATGATTTTTCTCGGTTTGATCAAATCTATTGATTTTCATTTTAATAAGTGGAAAGACTATGAATCATGAGTAGGTTCTAAGTTTAAAATATTGCCAATGTTTTCAAAGTCACCCTGTATATACTTGCACGTCAATGACCTCGATAAAATTACATGGTATTTTCCTAATGCCATTTGCATACGATTCATAGTGGCTATTGGGGGTAGTGCCATGATAACATGGTAAACCACGCGCGTTCCCTTAAAAAACATAGGCGTATAAAATATGCATCATTTTACAATTTACATTTCAATTTTTATTGTTAAGCCTGCAAGTGCCAAAACTGAAAACGTTAAAACCCAACTTGACGTTTCTTAATAATCTATACCAATAAAATGCTTTGTCCTGAACGACTGACTTATTGATTGACTGACTGACTGACTGACTGACTGACTGACTGATGGATCAACGCACAGCCTAAACCGCTGATTGTAGAGACCTGAAACTGGGAGGGTGTGTTCTTTGTATGACGAAGGGATCCGATAAGAAAGGATTTTCAGAAATTCCACCCCTAAGGGGGTCAAAAAGGGGTGCAAAGTTTGTATGGGACAACCAGATCCCTTGGTTTAATCCACTTCAAATTTTGCATACACATTCTTTTACAAAATTGACGGAAGACTTATTTTGTATTTTATTGAAATTCATCTCCTAAGAGGGTTAAAAAGGGGTGCAAAGTTATTATGGGGCTGATTTGCTTCGAATTTGATATCAATACTCTTTAGTGCTAATGATACAAATATTTTTTATATCATTTTTGACAATTATTTGACATGTCTGAGACACAATGTTTTGACACATGTTTGTTATTGATGTTGCTCTAGAGAAGAGATTATAATCCTCAGTTAGATTATTAAATAATACTGTTTTGTGTTTAAACAGGGTAGGTATCAAGCGGTCCGTGTCCAGTGTAGATGGCAGATCGTTTGTTCATACTGTCGGTGGACATTCTACGTTGCTTCTGTGGTTGAAGGGTGTCCAATCTGGACCTTTTCTGCAAAATTTTTCGTGGTGGCCTATGTTTACCAGTGGACGGCTTTTGGGTGTTGATGATGAATGATGATGATGGGGTAAATCCCTATATAGAATTGTCCCTTTGAATTCACGATTTGAATTCAAGAAAGTAGAGTATTCGCTATGACCATAACCTAAGCTCAAGTTCAAACTCTTAAGGTAGCGGGAGAAGACTTGAGGGAATTCGTTTCTCCCACAGCCTGTATGTGGCATGATGCTGTGTAAGCGCACAGGGTATAGCCTGGTCTTTTTATTAGCACCTGAAAGAAATATTCGATTGACGATACGCGTAGTAAGTATTTTCATTTCGTTGTAAAATAAAAAGATATTTTCCTGTGTAAGTTTGACCAAATTAAAGACCGAGCTACGTGTCGTGTGTTCATAGATTGCAACATTTATCTCTACGCATTTCTACGTATATATTTAAAAACTGGATGTTTGTTTGTTTGAACGCGCTAATCACAGGAACTATTGGTCCGGTTATAAAATATGTTAGATACATTGTTAGATAGCTAATTTATCGGGGAAGTCTATAGAAGTACGAGTTTAATGCGAATAGGCTTTTAAATATTTTCGCTACGATCTATGGGAACGGAGTAAAGCTATTACGCGCGTACGAAGTCGCTGGCGGGCCGCTAGTATTAATTTAAAATAAAAAAAGAATGTCATTATGACAGCGTTTAATTATGGAAGTTTACATTTTTTATTGGTCGAGTAACTTTAGTCTTAGGTTTAAATCTGATGCAATATTTTTGTAAATTGGGTATTTAAGCTCACATTTGGAAATGGTTGGTTTTTAAAATCCGTAGTAACGTAAACGTTAACCATAGTAGCACTGTACGCTTAGTACTACAGCTCCATAACCTTAGGTACTCGCTTGCTAGTTCCTGTGACAGCACTAAAAGTTCCAAAACTCCAAATTTGATAGGCGGGAAGTCTCCAAGGCGCGGTTCAGGCGTGTATTCAGAACTCATTAATTTAGATTGCAACGGAGCTGTCTCCTTGCTTGTCCCTTAAAATTTTCATAAATATAGAAAAAGTGTTTTACAAAATCATAGATTTTGGGTTTTGTCAAATATTTGTTGTCTACAAAGTACCTAACGATACGTACGTGTTTGCTTGTGTATTATGGCCACTAATTTTAAGAAAAATAATAAGATTTGTGCTTAATAATATTTTAAAAAAAGCTTGTTACACAGCAGCCAACAGTTTACCTCTAAACCTCAGTTAATTTTCGTCGTTCCTTATAATTTGCTACTTTATCAACGTAACTTTGAACTAACTGGTTGTTAAAGGTAAAACTAAAATATACTTTTGAAACACTATTCAGGCTAAATTGCGTGCACTCACTTTTGATCCATATATTTAAGGCCAGTTTGAAGCAATAAAATTAGTTATTAATCAATTTAGGGTCAGCAACGGTCAACGTTTCGTTGCTCGAATTTATTAATGTAATAAAGTTTTATACCGGTCTATTAATATTTATTATTTTGAAGCAATATGCCTGTTTGACTGTGTGAGCGATACTCCCACAGTCAGAAAGGTCCTAAGTAATGCTTCATGCTAGTAACTCTTCAATCGATTTCAGTGATGGTAGATGATGGTAGCCATCTTATCGGAGATGCCAGGCGGCCAGGAGATGTCATGCATAGGTTGTGTGCGTTATACTTAATGTCAATCTTTGTTATTTCACTCCTACTACTAACAAAGCTTATTATGGGGAGTCTTTTATTATGCAGAATGTGTATTCTGACTCAAATTAGGGTTATCATGTCATATGGTTTCATGATAATAATGTATGAACCGAATATTAGCTCAGTATTGTACCGTAGTTCATGGAAGTGCAAGCTGAGATTTGCAGAGTGAATTACTGAGGTCATCGTGGAACTCAAATATGTAGTTTTAGAATCCCGCCAACTTGATAGGAGGGTAGCAAGCTAGGTATTTCATTTGTTACCTATTTGATCTCCATTTGGATTTCAATAATACAGCTGATTACGTACTAATTTATTAATCTGTGCTTTGGCTTAAAAGCGCTATTAAATCTAAAATGAGCAATCTGTTTAGTCTTCGAAGCCTTTGCCATAATTTTGTTAATTCGTGTTCATCGTTTAGAAATACCTACTCTTAGACATGGCAAAATTTTCTCGTAGGTACACATTAATTTAGATTGCAACAGTCGGCCTTGCTAGTTCCATTAAACTTGTTAGCAACTCTCGCTAAGACACGATTTACTTTAGAGTTTGTAAGCAGAGGTCGTTTAGATAAGGGAAAACAAAGAGTTGTCTATTAAGTACCTACCTAACTAGAATGTAGAATTCATAAATATGCTAAAATTTCAATTGTAAAAAAATAATTTTAATAAAGTTATTTTTAAGGGGTTTTTCTGCAATTGATTCCACGACCCCAATATTTTATGAAAATACAGTATTTAAGGCCCATTTTATGTTATGATTATAATGTATATTGTATTCTTAGCATTCTTGTTAGGTACAAACTTTAGTTAAGCCGCTCACATAATTCTGTTTTGACAGTTTCAATTTTGACACAAAATGTATGGAAAGAATTTCAAACTTCCAAAGTTTATTATAAATTTTCCATCAAAATTAAAAACGTCAAAATGGAATTCTCTGAGCGGCTAGACTATAATGTCACATCCGATAAGCAATTTTACTTTAATTAAATATCCATCATTGTTGTCATTAGTGCTGGGCTTATATCAACGTTATAGCAATAACGTTATAAACACGACTCATTGTAATTTGTAATTTAACCGATTTTCTAGCGAAATTGAGTTATGTGGCATAAACATAAGTTAATTTCACCGTTAATTAATTACTTCGGAGATGTTACTCTCGTGTCTATTATGAGTTGTTCTGCAAAATATGAGCCGTTCGCTCGCGTTCGAGTAATTACTTAGCTACAACACACAGGGTGTAGTTGTGGGATCAGTTTGTTGTTGCTAGGGTCAAACATATTCATGTACTATTTCTACGGAACAAAATTTAAACGGACAAAATCGGGCCCGTTATAATATTATTTATTAATATCTTTTTATGTGATGAACTCATTTTTAAGATAATTAAGCCTTTTGTTTTTATAAGTAAGTTTTATGTATAAGAAATATGCTAGCTTTGAAGATAAATGATTACTTGACTGTCATAACTTGTGTTTTTGTTGTAAGTACCTGTGTTTTACTTACAGGATAACAAAATGGTTAATAAAAAATAAGTGGATAACTTCTTATGTAAACTCGTCATTGCTTTCCATATAGCTGAAAACTATTTAAAAAGGATTTCAATAATAGCAAATTATAGTTTCAACAAGTTATTTTATTGCAACGAATTGTGGAGTATGATGTTTTAAAATGCCATTGATTCATTAAAATGACTTGCATAGTTTCAAGATTTATTTAATAGTAGTAATTTACTTATCTTGATTTTATCAAAAATACTTAAGTTTATGTCATAGATAAAGTAACATAACGTGTTAAAACAACCAAACCAAATTGTGATGTACCACGCCAACGTTAACCGTTATCGGTATTATAGGTGTGCGCCAGTTGAACTGATGCGGTGGGGCGACACGGCGCCGACGCGCGCCGAACGTTCGCCGAACGTTCGCGGCGAGCGCTAGCAATGGCCCGCGCTAGCTGAGCGGTGCGCGGCGGCGGTGTATGTACGCAGCGGCGGGCGGTGCGTCGCTCGCGGGCCGTAAGGTAATGTGGCTTTTGTTACTATTAGAATAAGAACTAGTTATGTATGAACCGTAACGAGCACGGCCTCTGAGAGTCATCACCCGCACTAGCTGATTGATGCGCGGCTACGACACATGTACGTATGTTGTTGTATCTTTGAAATAAAACTTTATATTTAACGAACAACAATACCGAGCAGAAAGTTTGTCTAAGGGTTTGTTACTAGAGAGAGTGATTGTTTTCTATTTTGTGAGTTAATTCTCTTTAACTATACATTTTGATGTACATTTAGTAAGGATTTATTTATTTGCTCGCAGGCGCGCCAGCACGGCCGCCAGCCCGCGCCGCCTAGCCCGCACCCGCACAGCCCCCCGCACCCCGCGCCGACCGGCGTCCGCGCATACTCCTGCCAACACTGGGAGTCGCGACTGCTCGCGCCGCCCCGCCCGCTCTCCGCGCTCGTCTCCGAGCCACACTCGCCATGCCATGCCGACGCCGAGGTACTACCTGTCATGTGTGTCAGTGTCTGTGATCGGTACGTGTCAGACGAGCTTGGTTTTGTAACATCAGCTTTAAATTATGTGCTCTAACATTTGCCCTCTAACAATGAGTTCTTAGGGATTATTGCGCGGACGGCACTGCGCCAAATAGTACTTATGTTGTCAACGTGACGTCTGCCTAACTATCCTGTTTTTAAAAGTATTTAATTCTTTTGAAAGAGGTAAATATCAAACGAAAAGTGGTTTTAACAGCAGGACAGCCATAAGAGCTTACGGTAAGGGGTGGACATCATGAACGATATTTTAAACATCGCCTGTTTTTTTTGGATATATCCACCGCTATCATTGAAACATGAATGGTTAAATCTTCAGGTTATTCTGCGGCTGATTTTACAAATACAAGCTTATTTGGCTCATATTTAATTAGTGTAAGCATGATCAGGTACTAAATGTTGTATTATGTGAAATAATAAATTGTAGCGGTTAGTATTGAGTCTTTATGTCTTAAAATTGTATTTTTAGATTTAATGTACAAGCATGATTGTGAAGGCAATGCAACTATGTCGTAAAATATACGTGCGTCACCTTTATTTAACGCTGTCGTTTGCTCGCCATTCCATATTTCGTTTCCATTCAAGAGTGCGGTGCTTGTTGAGAAATCGACGATAACATGTGCAGTTTGGAAGTGTTGTTTAACAAAGTGATAAAAGTGGGCCGGCCATGAAACAGCGATATCTATCGGAAAGCAGCGTCAGATGGCAGGTGTCAAAGAACCAGAGACTGCGTCTTGATGTGCGGAACGAGACATGAGTGAAAAAGTTACACAAATGCAATAAAACTGTTCAAATTAAAATTAAATTAACGTTCAACGCCAAATTGCGCTTGCTTCCATTACGTATTCTTTCACACAAAAACATATCGTAATTTAAGGTAACGACCACTATAAGTAATTAAATCGTTCAATTAGCTATATTTAAAAATAGTTTCGCGCCTTTCTTGTGCCTATCTCAATCCAATTCTAAAGCGTTCTTAAGTGAGATAATTGAAAGTAATTATTACTGTGATGGGACATTAGAAGGGTATAGTGTTGTTCGACGTGTAAATAATAGCTTAACTTTGATAAAGTAAAAAAGTAGTGTAGAGACGCGCTAGAAATAGTTTTAAAGTCGTATTAAAAATAACGTTACAACCGGTGAAAATAACGAGTAACGGTAACGGTTGTCGAGTGTAAATAGTGGACAAGAGACATCACTAGTAAAGTGCGGACGTTGTGTATTGGCCTCTGCGTAGCCATTGGCTGAGTTTTCTGCCCGCGCTTTTCGAAGGCCACAAAACTGGCAAGTATGCAGGCAGCTCTTATGCTAAGAAGTAAATCACGGGAGAGAAGAAAACAGCGTCTCAAGAGAGGGATAAAGCACGACCTGCCGAGCAATGTCGCTACAAAGGCGATCGCACCGTTCCCGAGATATCCTCCTGCTTCATGGGTATGTGTTTTTTTATACATATTTTGTAATTTGTTTAAAGCATGAGGTTCATGTTTATGTGGTAGCATTGTTTTATCTCTGTATAGGTTTTTAATAAGTGTCCAATTGAAAGGAACTAAAACGTAGGTTGTTGCGCCTAAAGTCACTCATTAATTACGATCACGTTGAAGCTTTTATGTGCGTCTCAATTAGGACGCATTTTTATGTAAGTTGGTAGGTTAGGTATATGTGTGTTTAAAAATGTTGCATGCTGTGTTATGGAGTAAAGTGCGTCACGGAATAAGTCAATTATTTTAACATTTTGACCTCAAAATCCACTATGTTGTTGTGATTTGGATCGTACTTAGTTCCTCCATACATTTAAGCATTCAAACCTCCTACTTTTCTTAAAATTATTTACAATATACTTATAACTATGTAGTTAAGACATTACATTCTGAGGTAGTTCGATTAACGCTAGTGTCAATATGGTTGAATATAGAAAATATTGAACTTATATAACTACTATATAACTATAACTATTACGACTATTGAAATGCCTAGAAAATCTGGCACAAAAAAAGGATTGAGTTGATCATAACAAAATTGTATGCAATGCCTCATTTTTATGACTCTGCCATAAAATACGCAATGAACTTGGGTGGCCCAAGTATAACTATTACGAAACTAATTGCTACGGAACCTATGTTAATGTTATTCCGACACGCACTTATGTTGATTTCAGTAGTTTACTGAACGTTCAATTCGTTGAAAATTATTTGGAAACAATTTAACCTTGTTCTTGAACAAAAGTTGCTTTTTTGTTTGTTGTTGCCATTCGTAGGTGATTAGTCACATAATTATAAAATGTTTGTCTCTAATAAGAAAGAAGGAAACAGCTCTAATTGGCTGAAAAAAAACGGCCCACAAATTAATCCTTACATTCCGCTTTGCATTTCCGTGAAATCTGTTTATTTATTGACATACCCGAAAAATGCCCTGTTTCTGGCAATACGAACGAAAAACTAATAATTTAAATATAGAACGACATTTATTATGTATGAATTTTTGGACATATAACGTTATCCATAACTTATTAGGACATTGTGAAATAGGCCGTAACTGGTGAATTTTTGGCGTTCTTTTGTCAAACTAGAGAAAGTAAAAAAGCGCGACCCTAGTGCCATCTTGTAATTGCATGACTGATATTAGTTTAATAGACCCTCTGGACAAAATGTCATGACTGAACTTCACATACCTACTCTCTTAGTACAGATTTAAAAAAATCCTGGTCTTAATGTGACGAATACTGGGTACCTATATTTTTATTCACTGGTGCGTGCATGTAAAGTAAAATAAACACAAATGCACGTTTCATGAATAGTACTCGATGAAAAGGCTCCCCTTAGACGACTTGCGCCACAATACATCTTCCTGAATACGCAGAAACTAAGTTGACACACATCTTCCTGAATACTGGTACAGAAACTAAGTTGACAACCTTAAAGTTTCCACTTGATAGGCAGTCATGTTATTTTGACCGGTGGTGGACGCGCTTCTAGAATGCAATGCAAAGTAAAAGAAAGCTAAAATATTGTAAAAATAACTGTCACCTCTTAAATAATAACTTTTTTATATTACCACTACTAGGGTTCCTACTTACTTGCCAAAACTAACGTCAATACTTAGGTATAAGTTCAAATGAGCTATGTCATCGTCATCATCATTATCAGCCAAAGGACGTCTACTACTAAACAAAGGCCTCCCCCACGGTTTTCCACAGTGACCGGTTGTGAGCGGTCTGCATCCAGCGTGATCCTGCGATCTTTACAAGGTCGTCTGTCCATATTGTCGGTGGATGTTCTACGCTGCGCATTTGGTCAAAGGGTCTCCAATTTAACTGAACTGCCCTGCCTATTGCCACTTGAGCTTACTGATTTGCAGGGCTATGTCCGACATCTTAGTTCTTCTACTAACTAGTTCTTCTAATGAGCTTTGTATTATCATGTAAACAAGATTGTTTGACAGAAACAATCTATCTTTATCGTTCCATATTTTTCGTCACCAGCAATGTGGTTTTACTTCAGGCATATCCTCAAAGGAAAGATATAATTATTGGCAAACTTACAAACAAACAAAAACCTGCTTAAAATTGATTAAGCTATATATCTGTTTTCAGCAGCATTTATGTGTATGTCGTGGCAGCCTTTAGGTAAGGCAACACTGTAAAAATGCGTTTTAATCTTAGGTATAATAATGTGTGGTGTATGCTTTATTGGCTGTTTTAAATAATTAATACAAAAATATGCCCACTTTATATTGTGTCTAGAAAAACCTGAGGTTAAAAACTCAGACATACGTAGCACTTTAATATTTGATTCACCCTATATTTATGCACCATAGACAGTATTCCTCGTCAAATCTGGGTGAAGGCTGGTTGTGTGAATTATCGCATCGCAGTGCAGTTACACGCCATCGTTAAAGGATCGCTTATAAATCGCCCGTAATAGATCGCCCTTATCATGATTGCATCAAACAGTTATAATGGCGCAAAGGCCACAATTTGCTGATTATTAGCAACATTTTCTTCGATAAGTATTATTGTTTGAGTAGAACTAAGTACAAATAACTTCACTGTCTAACATGAGAATTAGCTAAGGGAGGGAGCTACTCAAAATCAGTAAAAAAAAAACTTTTTCATAAAGACACGGGTCGAAATGGATCGGATCTGCATAGAAATATGACGGATTACTGCCTGATTAACTAATATTATCTGTCACTATGGGAAGTTTAATTTTTTTCGTCAAATTTTTCTACGAAATCCTTGGTTATTTAGGAACTTACTCCGATGAGATCCCTTCATTTCTATCGGTTTTGAAACATATTTTATAGCAATAGGATTACTCTTAACGAGTAAAAATTACCTACATCTGTAGTGCTCTGTACGTATCCAATTCAGAAATTGGGAAGTTTACCTATAATTTCAAGTTACAAAGGCTTGGTTGTATTATTTAACCATAAGAGACTTCAAATAGCTATCAAAGTTCATGAAATACGTTAGTACATAGTCAGTCTACGTATGAGTTTCATGGTGTAACAAGGGTTGCCATCTTTATTTTTTGCATTTAAAGTACATCGGTTAATTTAGGTAATAAAAAAGTACACTGTATCAAAATAAAGTACAATTAATTTTTCTATATTATTTATTCAACGTTAATGGATAAATTTTGTTTAACGAAAAATATTCACCAACTATTTTTTTCAAATTCAAAATCCAATCCCAACATTAAATCTTGCGGTATTTGTATTTTCGCGTACTTTATTATTATCATAAATTACCTGAAATAACGTACAATACTTTGTTTTAAAGTACGGGTGGCAACCTTAGGTGTAACTGCAACTGAAACTAACTGCATTGTTTGAAAACTACTGTTTTGTTAACAATGACGTCATTTTTTTCGTTATTCGCGTGCTCCACTTTCCGGTAGTTTCGAAATTTGAAAAAAAAAGTGATTTCCTAGTCCCGTTTTGTATTCAGTTTGTAACTCAACATAATGCAAGTTACAATTCCGACTGCGACCGTGCCTCATTCATTTTCGCTTTTGTTCCCTTGTCTCGGTTCAGAAACAAAACGTGTTATTACACAGTTTGCTTCGAAACAAATAAGAAGGTATGCAGATGAAAACTTGAATACCTAGAAAATCCTGTTTTTACTGAGCTTACTGTACTTAGTGGTTATTAGCTTACAAAACTATACAGGGTGGAATTGCAAGGGGGTGCCAAATTTTTGGAGGTGAAAGAAACCATCAATATGAACAACTTTTACTATGGGACCATCGTTCAATTATTAATTTAATTTTCTGCCTCTCCATACATTATTGTCAATGTAGGTGACTGATTTTGTATGGGGAACCTGAAATTTTATTTAAGATTTTGACCATGACCCCATAGTAAAAGTTGTTCATATTGATGGTCCCTTTCACCTCCAAAAATTTGGCACCCCCTTGCAATTCCACCCTGTATAAAATTGACTCAACCAGTACGATTTTGTGAGTGCTACCCTGACGTTCTTAGGCCCAAAAGAAATATACTCGGTAGTGTGTTAATCTGAGAATTTTTTAAGTCCCTTTATCATGTTTTCGAAAATAAGTAGAAGTTTAAAAAAACCATTTTAAACGCTCAGGGATCGATTTGGCCGCCGCGGTCGAGTAAACAAAAGAATGTTGATAAACACATCCTAGTATAATAGCATGCTGGGAAATGTAATTGCACGCAGTGCCATTTTCAACATCATCTGCCCTAACGCCAATGTCTTTAAACATAATCAATGTTGGTATGTTGTATTTAAACGGTTCACCAAAACAAAAGGCCTCAATCTCCAAAATGATTGGACATGTCATGTCACAGTTTAAGCCTGCAACACCGATTGTCGAGTGTTACTTGGTTCGTGACTTTGCAACCTTATTCCCTGGCAGCAGGGATCAAAGTTGTTAAAAGCTAGTTACAATTGAGGTTCAATACATGTCAGTTGAAGCCTTGAAAGTGTGAACGCGGGCTGCATATGGCATCATCCCGAAATGGGTCCGGCAGATAGAGCAGTAATGAAAGCAATGAGAGTTCGCGATAAATGTTGTATGATAGACATATAATATCGATGCTGAGAAATTAGATAGGAATTCAAATATGTACGAGTATGATATGTTGAATGTCAATGTTTATATTGAAAGTGTTTTTGGGTAAGCTTTTAAACGAAGTTTCAGAAAGAGTTTTTTTTTAGGATTTCATTAGTAAACATTTGCTGTGTTAAATCAACTGCTTGCGTATATGATAAGATAAGAAATGATACGAAGGATAGTAAAGTATTATTTCAAATTTTAAAGCATTTGATACTATTGTAGAAATTGTGCTTTTATTACGATGCCGCAGTGGCATTGTAAGTTTGCAATTGATAAGTACTTCGTGTTAAAACATATTTTGAAATAGTATTTGTTTTTAGTATAGTTTTTTTAACCATTTCATTGACCTTTCGGCACTCGTAGTAGCTCCTGAAACTAACCTACCACTCGACGTCAATAACTCGCTAAAGTAAAACCTTGCCTCGTCATTTGCCCAAAAATCACTGTAGCTTGCGTGCTTCATAGTATTAAGCCGCTGTAAACCCAACTTTACCACTTTGCGTATTAGGTGCATTATTCTGCGGTGGTTTGGATTTATTTGCGGTTTAGGTGGAGTGACCACGCACTATGATAGTGCAGGTAAAGTTAAGAATAATTGCAGTTAAAATAATGTAATTTTCGTACTACATCATTAAGTACATATGTGATTGCTATTGTGCAGCAAAATGGATAAAGATTAGGCAAAGATAGCATAGTTCACAAATAATCCAGGGTGCTTACGTTATTTAATATAAGTCACAGTTAGTGTGAAAAAAACTAGGTTGTTGTAAAGCTGTATTACAGAGTGTGTTGTCAACATACCTATAACACTGAGAAAATCGTTTATTGCCATAGTGTAAAATAGGTAAATGCATATTTCTTTGACCACCTTAGCACATGTATAAAGACTTCGTTGCACAACGTTTTGACTGCGTTGTTTTTGAGTAGCTTGAAAGAATATCCCATCAAGTACTTGAAAAATGGTCACAACCGTGTAAGCGATGCAGGTCGGCGGCGATAATGGCTTCCCCGCGATAGCTGAATGGCCGCTCGCTCGAATTCTACTCGTTACTTTACTACGAAAACGATGGGTGCCGATACCAGCGCTCATCGATCCATAATATGACGAACGTATGATCACTTGCATAAGGGTTTTTGATAATGTTGAATGTGACGTGAAGTAAAATAAGTTCTATCGACCAACGTCTAACCACCTTATGAGCCCGAATCGTCATTTGTTTTTGTGCCGTGTGAGCAAGCGATTTTTGTTTTGAATGTGATTAGGCGCCAGAGATCTCGCCTTACCTACGAGATACTGCCTGTCAGTAATCAAAAAGCATATGCATGGTACTCGTAGTAAGATAGGTTCTACTCTGACACAAGCATCTACTTCTGCTTCAAAGCTTCTGCTCATGCAAACTCTCACTATCCCTATCATTGATTACGCGGACTCTTGCTGTACTAACCTCACAGAGGCACTCACTGACAAACTTGATCGTCTTCTCAATAGTTGTATTAGATTCATCTTTGGCCTCCGTAAATATGACCACATTTCCCGCTACAGAGCGCAACTTAATTGGCTTTCCATTCGACAACGTCGAAACTCCCGAATTCTTTGTGTTCTGTACGGTATTCTTAATAACCCTTCATGACCTTCCTATCTTAAAGATATGTTTTCCTTCTTATGTCAATCTCATGATCGTGCTCTCCGTTCTTCCGAAGATCTCCGGCTAGGCATACCGGCTCATCGCTCCTCCTATCAGTCCAAGTCGTTCACAGTTACGGCTACACGGCTGTGGAATACACTCCCTCTGGAGATTAGGAGGTCCGAGACGAAACTGTGTTTCAAGAATAAACTGCGAAAGTTTATTATTCAATAATTGCGCAACATGTAAAATATGTTTATGTATATTCTTAGTTATTTATGTTTTTGGTATTTATGTATATAAATTATAAACTGTATATTTAGTTTATAAACCTATAGTATGTAAATTATGGTATGTATATAATATTATTATTCTACACTTTAGTATTTTGTTGCAATTTTAATATCTTTTTACAACACTCTCCTGCACCCATCACAATCTCTCTGCATGACCTAAAGGTATGACTGGGAGAGAATGCTTTTAGCATTAAGTCCACCTTTTGTACACTTTTATTTGTGCAATAAAGTTTTTAAATAAATAAATAAGCATGTATTACAGTAATATAACTGAAACTTACTGTAAAATAGTTAATTCGATTAAAAAGTAAAAACTGGATATGTTCTGTAGGGTTGGTGGAAAATCAAACCATTGGATTGGGCAGTAAATTTACTGGTGGAGTAACCATGTAAGAGCAAGATACTTTGCTATTTTTAAGCTAAAAACATGTAGACAGACCTTTGTGATTTGTAAAGTATATACACTGTAAAAACTAACTGCCTTACCACAAATAAATAAACAAGGTTTGGAATACTGTTTAAATTAATAAATGTCAATCAATAGTTTATTTTTGTTTTTATAGTGTTTTGTCACCATACAAACTTAATAATATAAATTGCACTTGTAAAAAGACAACTGTGAACCTGAGACAGACGAGGAATTGAACCCCGTGTCTTACGCTATCCAGGCGTATGCCTATATGGATTGCGTAAGACACGGGGTTCAATTCGTCGTCTGTCACAGGTTCACAGTTGTCTTTTTACAAGTGCAATTTATAATGTCAATCAAGTCAAATGACATAAGGGTGACCCACTTTTCACTTTAGTCGCTTAACATTTTAACAGTAGTTTAAACCTTGTTTATTTCTTTGTAGTAAGGCCGTTAGTCATTACGTTTCAATGCAAATGTTAAGTATTTTTAATAATTGACTTGTATCTCCTTGAAATGAGCCTTGAAACTTATAACAAGCTTTAAAATTAGCTATAGGTTGTTTATCTAAACAAATGCAGTTCCACACTAAATTAGCGGGTTCATATCTCGCGGAAGCTATCCACCAAGCTCGCTCGTTGATACGACACGGTAACACCCGAGCTTGCAAGATAACGTGGAATGTCGTTATTTGCGAGCATTCCCACACAGGGGTTGAGGGATAGGGTTGCCACCTTTATTTTTGGTTATTATTATAAGTAAGTAAAAAAGAACACAGTATCAAAATAAAGTACAAATTATTTTTCTTTATTATTTATTCAGCATTAATAGATACATTTCGTTTAACGAGAAATACTAACACACAAATTTTCAAACAACTAAATTCCAATCCCAAAAACAAATTATGCGAAATAAAGTATTTTCGTGTTCTTTTTTATTCTCATAAAGTAAAGATAACAAAAACCTGAAATAATGTACAATACTTTATTATAAAGTGCGGGTGGCAACCCTTGCTGGTGTCTTCGAATGCAGCGGCGGGACTATAAATAGTTAAATGTTTCTTTCATTATTCCTTCTACACTGACCGATAATCTATATTTAATACATGTCTATAACGGACAAACCATAGTCGGTAAGCATTGTGATTGTTAGCAATTTGAAGTATGATTACTAACCTCTGCATGGTTGCAGTGCACCTGTCGCGCTAGTGATGTCCTTTTATTGTTTTTATCACAGTCACAGAATATATAATAGTACCACAGAATATATTCACAGTACTAGCGGCCCCAGCGAACTTTGTTTCGCCCCTAGTAACAATCTACCCCGGCCCCGCTAAGAAATCAAGTATTCTAACATGTTCTATTTTCATTTATACAGAACGAAAAAAAAACCCACAAAAGAATTAGTAAAATCGATCCAGCTGTTCACGCGCGGTGGCGTGACCAAGGGGAAAAAGGATTCATTTTTACAAGATACTGGTTTTAGATACTTGGTATTCTATGATTATATTACATTGTCTTGCTATCGATTCATTCAATTCATCGCTTACAGGTTAAAATACCAAGCCTAAAATTACTGGTTGTTTCTTGAAATCATTCAGTAATAGGCCTTAATTTTCTTGCAATACGGTCTAAATTTCCATGAAACGAAAATCTGTACCAATTTATTATCCTGTAACAATTAACTGACCTGTCAATCCCAGCACACCGTTGCACATTTCCCTCAAAATCAACTTCGTTACTCTCCACAATGGATGGTGTTGGAGCTTTCACACTGACGGTTGGCGCGCTTTGTTCCCTGAACGACCATTACTATTCAATATTTCGTTATGCAGCCTACATTGTAAAGCGATTGTAGATTTTTGACTTTACTATCCTTGTCATTCAAGCCAACATCAAGAAAGTTGCGGACGGAATGACGTGAAAAGAAAGCCAAAAAGGCTCTCATTTTGAAAAAGATGGTGTTGTTATTCACTGAATTTACGAAAAATTATGTTACTTTAGCAAAATCTCAACAAGGACCTAAAACAAACAATTAAGATAACATACCTTCATACATGTCAAATTGACACCCTATTTTTAAACTCGGTTACAAACATTGTAACAAAATATGTTGTTTACTTGAATTCGACTTCTATGATTGTAAATGCTTCGCCTCGTTACCTAAGTAAGCAGTCTTTCCATAAGCTCTTCCAATAAATGAGCGTATTTTATTTTCACTTCCAATCAATTTAACTGCAAAGCCATCGTGAATGCACCAACCGAGTTATTTACAAGCAATCGAACGAAGATGTAAATAAATAAATTTTTATGAAACGCTTCATTATTTTAATGAGGATAGCTGCGGTATTCAGAGCTTCTGTTGAATCAATTTGCTTCATTACTACATTTCTCTTTTTAGTATCGACTTGCAATTAGACTACTTTGAAAATATTTTATAGGATTCAAAGTCGGTTTGAAGTCACTATGAAAAGCAGAATTAGGTTAATGATTTATTGAGATCCTATTTCATTTTCCTTTATGCAACTGGCGTTTGAGTAGAGTTTAACCTAGTGGCTTATTTGTTACTGTGGTGTTGTTTAAACTTACGATGTTAAAGAAACATTGAATTTTATGGGAAAGGGGAGAGTGTTGGAATTATTAAATTCAACGAACTTCCAAAAATACAAATACCTACAAAGATTTGATTTGTTTACGATTGTCATTTCAGAAATCTGTTGTACTACGAATGTTTCGTGAGGTCGTGTTATTTAATTTGTAAGTTTGATTCAAAGTATTCGAATTATTTGGTCAATAGTGTAAAAACAAGTGTTAAGATAGTTTATAAATAAATTGATATAGTTACGTAAAAAATAATAACAAACAAATTGGGATGTAAAAATCGCGTGCGGGACACGTCGCGTCGTAGAGGAAATGATGACAAGGAGCTTTACGTATGTATGTATGTATGACTTAGCCACGTGTATCAGCACCACAATTTAACATTGATCGATCCGATGATAAATGAATTCCGTCTAGAAGAGTTTACCTGATACGTAAATATGTTTACACACAAACACAACATACGTCAACAACCACAACCATTACCAACACTTCAAAAGCCAAAACAAGCAGCTTCTACACAAACTGTATGCAAACAAAAACTGTGAATTAAAAATAAAGTGTACCGTCGCGGGCAACACTGAATTTTTCATAGCGATTGTCATCGGAACGTCACTAGCGCATCGATCTGAGTTCTATGACATCGATATCTGCATAGCGGGGCCTTGACATGCTTTATCGTCTCACCGCACTAGCACGTTGGAGTTTGGGCGGGAGTGCATTGTTGGATTTGTATTTTTTTACTGTTATGTAGTTATATTTACTTTCATTTGATTGATGATAATATATTTGTTACGTAACGTTGGATAGTGCGTATTGAAATGAAAATGTAAAAATGGCTACCTTTTTATATGAATGTATAACGGCCTGTCATAATGTCTGAACCCAGTTCGCATTAGCGTTATTCGTCCACTACTTTATACAAAATTACGTTCCATTTCTGAAATATTCGTTGGTTTGTGCTTTTTTGTTGATTTTGAAACCGGCTTTAAGCATTTCGTTTGTTACTGGACAATTTCTTTTTTATATGAGTGCCTATAGCCTTAAAGACACGGAATGATTTGCCGATGAACATTGAGAAATTGTCAAAAGTTGATTGATCAAGTACGCCAAATAATGGTAATTTATTTATCGATCTGATTGCGAATTTAGATCCGATCCAAACAATTTATTACAATTGAATCTTACTGTATTACATTCTGGGCATGAATTTAAAATTACACAGAATTTGACTAAATGTTAATTTACTACAAAATAATTTGGTCCCTACCGACTATGTACACACGCCTTTATAAATAATTAAAGCTTACGTGAAAAACGCCGAGATGTTATCAATGTTTGGTCACTCCCTAATGACATACTTTTAGCAGTAATTATAGGTATCATTACCGGAAAAGTAGAGAAAAACTGTAATTAGAGTTATTCGTAAACAACTACTTATCATTCTTTCCTCCATTTGCTGTCCACTTATGGAGAGTTTTAGCTGCCTCAGCAAAGTGAACAGGCTTCGTTTGGGTGAGCTCGCTCCATCATCGTCTTTGTCTATGCCACTTCTGGCCTAGTTATGGGTCAAGCGCTAACTCATTTTATAAAAAATCAAAGATTTATCGCTTAGGCTATTTAGTATATTTCATCACTTCCTAGAGGCAGCGTTTTTAGTTTTTTTTAAATAAATTTATTTTGTCCGATCATTAATTAATTAATGACTATGTATTTATTTGATGTAATCCTATTCATTTATGGCTTCTTTTCATCTCGTGTTCAAGGACAGTTTTTTCAGTATAGTAAATCTGCACTAAACACGTCATTCAATACTAACTTTATGCAAAATTCACTAACTAATGATTTAACTTATTTAATAACTTGTCCTTTGTCTTCAACTTCTTAATTATTCACTTAACAAACCCACCGGTTTGTGTTCAGACCAAGCATAACATTGGACATTGCATACTAAAGTTTTAATATCAAAGGGATCCTGGATTTGAGATCTAAATCCGTTACATACATCTAAACATTCACTCTGTGACCTGTAGAGGTTGCACTTTGACATGCATTTGATTACTATTGCCTCCAAATGCTTGAGAGATTGTCTTCCCTTTGTACACAACAATACACAAACGTTTGACTAGTATAGTGTCACATAAACTACTGTTCAAAGCATGAGTACTTACTTGATGTATAACTATCCAACTATCTAAACCCATTTTATTGTTTCATTTAATTGTATTTTCTGGTGATGTTTAAAAATATACAACCCTAGCAAATACTTATCTGTTTTTGTAATCTTTTCGAAAAACGGTTTTATATCTCACCTTTTGAATTTCATAACATAAACATGTTTCATAGTTATATTTACTGTCGAATTTTCTTTAACTTTTGGAATAATCTAATGCAAAATCTACATCCTTAATTGGACTGATTAAAAAGTTATGTGCCTGAAAATGTTCATGTTATGTATTTTAAATTGTACCTTCATTTACTCGTAGTCAGAACCACTCGGAAACCTTTTCCGCCCAAACTTTACGAAGAAACTTATTTACACAATCTTCGTTACGTTTTAATCATAATTCTAACGCTAATAAATGGTAGGCACATATTCCCAAGGTAGTGAGCTAGCAGAAAGCTTCAGGTAGAGCGAAGAATGCCCCAGGGTTCCATTTTCTCTCCGTTACGTTTCAAATTCAAACCCAATAAAAGCAAGCGGACGTTTAACATATTCGAGCGGTTACAGGCATCCCACAAAGCCGTAGGGATATCAACTAATGTAATGTTTGACGTTATTAGTGGTAATAAACTAAAATCGCGGTAAAAGCTTCAATGCAAAATGTGATGTATTTAGAACTCTCTCGCAGCAATCTCACGAAGAATCTTCGTTATATTTTGTATAGAAATAGCAAGCGTTTAATGCGCTGGCTAGTAAAAAAAGCTAACGCACCGACAAGCGTCACTAAACAGGGGCAAAAGATTAAAAATAATTAAAAAAAAAACCTCAATAATGTGTATGTATGGATAGAAGTGTTTATTGCGAAAATATAACATTGAAAATTTGAAAGCCAAAATATGTGGCACAGTTTTGAGCGTTAGCGTTAGTTTGCGTTTAATACTTCTCTATACTAGAACCACTGATCACTGTTTAGCTCTATCAAATGCCAGAAAGCGCTTACTTATTAACAATTGCTATGAGACAGCGAAGTAGGTAGGCAATAGCCCCGTTATCCGCAGAACGTGATTAAACGCATGATATAGACCAGCGGATTGATTAATACACCGGCTAAGTGACGGGGGACAGGTGAGACAACATGTCACGTGGAGCGTGTAACCTCTCACCTCCATAATTGCCATAATGCAGAATATCCTACCTATACCTAGGCGATTTTATGCATCCATCATAGTATTATGCTAGACATTAGAAACGTGTGTTGTTGTTGCTCGTGGCTCTAACAAGACTAGGGCACGCATGACAGATACAGGGTTGATGATTGAGCACTCAGAAGAAGCCTGTTCACTCTGACTTTAAAGTTTGTGTTCTAAATCATTGGAAAACCCTGAAATACGAGTAACGGAGCCCTAATTAGGACAAAATCAATGAGATCTACGATCGAATAAGTAGATACAAATTACTTTGTTAGTACCTAAAGAATATATTTTATTGAGATACGTGGATGGTGTTTATTTGTGAATCTCGATTTATCGTACTTGCAACTGAGCCATCTACTTAGTTCCATCTACATAGTTCTTGGCTGACCTTTCTGTTAGGTACGAATACGGACGAGGTCTTTCGTCAAAAATAGGCGTCATTTCAAACAAAAGATGATGTGCTGAAGCTCTTAAGGTGCGAGAGAACGCGACGTGACGTCTATCTTTAAAAAAAGTTGATAGCATACGAAACCCATACCGTGAGGATAATCTAAACTTACCAGTGAAAAATTCGGTATAACAAACTAGTACAACGACCTTACATTAGCAAATGAAGTCATTGCATGTCTCATCCACGTCGCATGTTCGGTCACGAATTCAGTTTTAAATGTTTGAAATACAAATGAACTCAGCTCTAAGTCATTAGTGTAACGGACGATTGTTTTGTGCCAAAGGTCATGCGGAGTGCCTGCTATAGTACTCGTATTGGTTTGAATTCAATGATGTTTTCTAGATAAAAACTTTTCAATCCATCACAAACCCGTTGCTGTTCTAGTGCATTTTTTTATTAGGAAATATAATTTAAACTTAAGCATTTTTGTAGATTATTACAAAGCTGCTTATACGTACCAAAGCACCTAAATGTGGTTATAAGTATTAGATACGAAATAATATTCCTACCATCCTTCCTATTAAGTTTTTAGTTAAAGGGAAAATAATGCTTCGAAGCACCAACTTATATTATTACCATAGCACACGTAATTTTTCCATGAAACTAAATGCAATTTCGGTAGGTACTAACTTTTGGAACGCCTGGTAATGGTTAAAGTAACTTAAATGGGCAAATCATTTTTTTAAGTAACTACCTAAGTTATCATGAATGCGAATGAAAATACATGTTGTTAATAAAGCTCTAGTCTAGATGATGCGCTATCTAAGAATACGAGAAACGATCTTTTTGACTGATTATGTCGTTGAGTCCTTATTTTTACACGTGTACAACATACCATAAGTTATTTACGAGCTTTTGCACCACACCTTAAGTTTTTACACACGAACACCAGCTACTATTGCGTGACAGTACAAGTGTCTCAGTTTTAGGGTTAACTAGACTCTCCTTATTTTACTGTTCATCTTTATGTAATACTTTTCACCATCACTTGTATTACCCACTTGCTGATCAAGCCTAATTTGAAGGTAGGAAACTTGCGTAGCATCTGCGTAGGATGTCCACTAGCCACACTCATGCATATTCATTCACGCAGGGTCGTCCCTTCAAGCCTAATTTGATTGAGGTACGATCTGCCACAGAGAAGGTGGGGGTCTCAAAATATTTGCTTGTTTGTTGATTAACTGAGCAAGGCACAGGCCACAGTAAGTACGTCAATTTCAACACTGCTGTATCTTATGCAGTTGATATAAGGGTTATTATTCAATAGAAATATAAAGATTGACGTGGTTAGTTAGACTGTACAAATCAGGAACTAAAATAGTTGAAGTTTACAAGTATTACTACTTACTTACTAGCTGCTGCTGGTTTAGGTACGCGTCTCTACTCCTTTATTTCATTTCTTTTGACCTAAGTAAAAGTTTAAGTTTATAAAAATACAATACAAATACATGGACAAGTTTAGTCTTGATTGCACATCATACAGGTCATTACAAAATTAAAGACCTTGCATGTACATTACATATTTAAAATACTCGTAATTTAGGCGTTTAGACCCCGCGCAGACTGCAGACTTTTTATCGGCCGATAGTTTGGTCGGCTACGATAGTATGGATACAGAGTCGTTGCAATGTGCGCACATGCAGAGGTACCTATCCTTACTGATGAAGAATCCGGCTAAACTAGCGGCCGATCAAAAGTCTGCAGTCAGCGTGGGGTGTTAATCGCTAGAAGGGATGTGACTTCCAGACATGGGTAAAAAAATATAATAATGGCCAAGGATGGATGTTCAAATCTTTTTATAGGGTAAACAACTTACATTAATACACCTACCTCAGAAATGTTATTGTGTATACCTACACACTCCTACATAAGTAGGTATTACTCGAGTAGTGAACACGGCTCAGCAATCGCATATTCAGAGGCTCGGGCCCATTCTCGCCACCGACTAATTCGATTGAGGTGTGATCTGTCACATAGAGGGAGATGTTTTATCAGATTAGGTACATGAACCTACATTGTGGAATAAGGTAAAGTCGCGCACCTATAGATTATGTGCACAGGGCGTAACAATATGTATCTTTGTATGATGCAGGTACCTAAATGTAAATACATTTAGGTTTATTTCTAAAATTCTATCAAGCTAGACCGTTTGCTTAGCTAGTTATACTTCATCATGTTAAAAAGCTGATCAGTTTGTTTATTTGATTGGTTGAATACGCTGATCTCAAGAACGACTGCTTAAAATGTATAAAGTTGGATATCGTCTTTTCATCGAAAGAGGCTACAACACCGGCTTGTCCATGCCAGCTACATACAACTGACGCCTAATTCATAGATGGTAGGCCAATGCACAAGTAGAGTGCATATCTCTCTATTCCCTTTGTCGATGTTAGATCGGGAGCATATGATTATAGAGTTTGAAATAGGTTTTGGGATTCAGACTCCCACAGCGAACACATGACTGCTTTTGAAAGTTACTGGTTTGGCTATTTCACACAGCCTAGTTTATCAGTACTAGGTTAACGGTAATGTCTTCATAAGTTCTGGTTAGTGATATCTGTCCAATATTTCAAACTTCTTCGTTGGTTTGTGCTTATTTGGTGGTTCTGATTTCTGACCTAATTAGTGTGTACATTGATTGGAAAGTTTGGTTTTTATGCATGTTATGCTAAACAAAATGTTATTAACATTAAAAATAATAATGAATCCGCATAACAAAGCGATTTAATTACTTAACATTTTGAAGTTTTGACACAAATTAATAAAGGAAAGCAAAACCGATACCTTTCACGCATAAATAAATCGTAAAGGAAAACAACTACTACTACCTATATTACTATTTTCGTTGTTTATATTCCACTCTATGGCTCCAGAGGTAAATGTAAGGACGAGGCTCGAGGATTCTACGTCTCCATGATAGAACTCGATTATTTTTGTTTGCTAATTAAAACTTCTGCCTATGCAAACTTCTTCTAAGTATACCTATGTGTGGTGTTGCAAACCTGTTCTTAAACTCCTAACTCCTAACCACCATCAGCCCATCTCCACAAAATTGTGACTATCAGACGAAAAGACATGTCAACATTAAGATACTCGTGCCTTTTAAATTTGAGGGTTTCCCTCGATTACACCAAGCTCCCATCATCAGATTCCGACTTGCAAACAATGCAGCAATGGTACCAACTAGAAGGTAACCGTTTTATGAGACTATTTTTTAATCAAATGAATGAGTTAAAAGGGAACAACTAGTACAAGGGAACTAGTACAAAAATACAACATAAAGTCGAATTTATGACCTCCTTTTTGAAGTCGGTTAAAAACCTGTTTGAAAGGTATATTGGCATATTGAAATTTACAACTGAAAACACATTTATTACGAGTAGCATAATTCAAATTCAAATTATTTATTTCAGACATGGTCCATAGTAGTAGTCAATAGTGTACGAAGAAAAATTCATTCAAAGGCCTGCGGTTGAGTAAGTTCCAAGTTTTTCCGAAGTTTTTTTTTAGGTAAATCGCTCCGTAATGACCAAGTGCCAATCATAAATACACCGACTCCAGTAATGACTCGGTTTACATTACTTTTCGACCCTCGAGCAAGCGAAATTGCCACGGCCTGAATTACTTTCTGACCGAGAAAAATATCGGCTGTTTATTATTTAAAGTATTACTTGCATGTGATGACATAATAATTTATGGAGAATTCCATGGGGTCAACTTTTGTTTGATCATTTAGCCAGCCATTTTGCTAAGATCATCTTCCTTGAATATTTTAGTTTAAAAATAATAAGGTAATATTAAATGTGCACGTTTTCCGGATTCATTATTTTCCTAACCTAACCGGCCTGCTGTGTATTTTATTTTCACAGACTAGTCGTAGTTAGACCTCAAGACATTTATTTCTTTTACGGTTGATAGACAATCCCCATACATATTATTAGTAAACACCAAGATTAATGACACTATTACGACGAGTATAATCTACACTACACGCATTTAACTCTGTTAATGTATCTATACATATAATAAAATTGTAGAGGTCGAATTTCTGTACAATAAAAGAAAATGCTTAAAACCGAGTCAGGGGGATGTAAGAAGTGCAATGGGACTAATCTAGATTTTTTTTAAATTTCTTATTTCTCTGTTTGTCTGTCTGTTTGCTCGCGATAAACTCCGAAGCGACTGGACCAATTTAAATGAAATTTTGAACAGTGGTAGCTTAAACCATCGAGCAACATTTAGGATACTTACAATGCCTGTAAATAAAAGTTTCCGTGCGATGTAAAAAAATATTAAAAACAAACTTCAGTAGAACGAAACGCGCCAAGTGTCACTTTTTCAACCATAGACCATTGTACTTACACCAAGACTTACACAGATACTGACAGATACAAATAACTGATGTCTAAAGTCATTGCCAAACAAATGTCAAGTCATTCAATCTATCAAAATAAAACAAAGTGAAACAATATTAATCATCTGTGATTGAAAGCATGGAAATTATGGAAAATTGCCTGTGTAAATATAATAGCAACAACGCCACATGTGAAGGATTAAGCCACAAGTGATATTAGACACTGATGTGTTGCAATGGTCTCTCCAGTATCACCTGTTGTTGCTGACCATCACCTGTATAATGTAACACCAAAGTTTTATTAAAGGTATGTAGATATCACTTTTACAATTTTACCCACCAGTATGTTACCTACTGCTTTTCCTATTCATCTAAACTCTAATCATCCAAAAATTCAACTGGTAGGATTGCAGAATAATTAATGAGAAGTGAAGCTCTTCTTCCAGAGAAAGAATTGAAGAGTTTCTTACAGTTGAATTTGGAAAATCTACTCTCATATAGTTCATATTCAGATAATTCAGAAATTGAGGCAAACAATAAACAATATTTCTTATCCAGATCAAAACCTTAGCCTCACAGTCTTTAGAAATGCCACCAATACATAGCTATCACGACAAAAACTTTGTTTTAGAGAGCAAGGGGCAGCAATGATAACCAAAACCTGGCTGCTGATTGTCAACATGTAAGGAAGGTTGTTGCATACCCCGTGCCAAACCCGCTACAATTCAACAAGAAGATTAACCAATTTTTACCACCTTTCAAGTGTCACATCACATACCTCTCCAAGATGCAGGGGAGTACAGACAGGAATGTGACTGTGGCATCTTCTACATCGGTGAATCAACAATTAGTATAGGCATGCAGATTAAAGAATATAAATAGCTGATTTATTTATGTAACAAAGAACCACTTCATAATTATGTTTAGACCAACCTAAGCAACATCTCATACTGCAAGATCTCAAGACACAATGAGCTTTTTCTAGGTGGTTTGGAACGTCAATAGATATTAATGAGCGATGGTAGTTTCTTGGTCTACCTGTGACCACGGATGCTGATAATAATTAGAAACGTCAGGCCCTCTATTTCATTTTAAATAAATGTGTGGGAAATGAATCTGTAAAGTGTTTTAATTAAATGTGTAGTGTTTCCTCCATATTGGTTTGTAAAAATTAAATGAAATTTTGGTACTTTACTTTATGGTACTTGCCAAATTATAACAAAATATATATTTAGATCCATTTTTTCCACACAACAAAGTAAAATGTTAGTAAAGTAGATTTTTTTTTGTGGCAAAGTACTTAGTAGTTAAAAAGTAAAGTAACCATGTAATCCCATCAGACAAAGGAACTCTTAATCAAAATACAAATTGTGTACGTCCAAATAATCGGTATGGTCATAATAATTGATCACCTTTGATGTACTACTTGCTTCTTATTGTTGTAATAATAAATATACTGATTTTGTTTCAAAATAAGTTTAATAAAGCTTACTAAGCATTCTATATCGCCATTTAGTTTTAGTCAAGTAATACAGGATGACTTGAAGATGGGTGCAAAGCTTGGAGGCGGAAGTAGTATAGTTGAGCCATGGTTGTCTTAGACGAAGTCTCACTATTTTTCTTAAATACTTATTACGTTTTTTTAATATAATAAATAATAAATAAATAAATATAAAACCTGAACTTTTACAATTCATTGCTAACAATAGCCAATTTTAATGATAAGTGAGTACTAAAATTTACTTTAATTAACTTATATAAATACTCTTCTCTGTAAAATCATAAGCCTAAATAATTAAAAATTCTACCCAAAGTCACTATTCCACGTGGACGAAGTCGCGGGCACAGCTAGTGTATGGATAAAGTTATGTATTTATGTATTTTTATGTAGGTTTATTTTTAAGTATTTATTTTTTAAATTTGTTGCTTTGTTGTGTTATTTTATGCCGCCTCAATTGTTTCTGCCTCACCCAATGGTTGACTGGTAGAGAATTCTTTTAGCATTAAGTCCGCCATTTGTACTGTCTTTTGTCAGTGCAATAAAGAATAAAATAAATAAATAAATTTAATAAACCATCGCTACATCATAACATAACGAAAACATTACAAACCTACTTATAGTTCAATCAACCCTGATCATTCTATGAAAAAAAAGAACAAAATCCGTTTGTTCAACTTCGACC
>OY757263.1:9547788-9577380 GCA_963584085.1 Pyrausta aurata | reverse complement strand
GTCACGGTACATAAGGCTTGCGGTTTTGAGATGCGCGCGTGGACGTCAAACCATCCAGAGGCTCTTTCCCTCGTTCCCAAGGAAATTCGAAGCGACGCAAGCTCCGACGTCTACCTGCCACCCAGCAATGAAGTTGGCGTTTTAGGTGTGAAATGGAACCCACGGCAAGACTCGTTAGGTTTTCGTAACATACCCCAGATACCGACTGACACTTTAACCAAACGAACCCTATTGTCGAATGTTATGAAAGTTTACGATCCTCTCGGCTTATTAATGCCAGTCGTTATATGGGGCCGTATTTTAATTCAAAGATTGTGGCGTGCAGGTGCTGGTTGGGATACGCAACTTCCCGAGGTGTACATAAGTGAATGCAACGACTGGTACACACAGTTAGGGGTTGCGGCCAATATAAAAATTCCTCGCTGGTATATGACTAGGTCGGATGTTTCAGATGTTCAGCTGCACGTGATCGCTGACGGCGGCGAGCAAGCTTACGCATGTGTCGCTTATTGGCGTTTCTGTTACAGCGACGGCACCGTAAGTACGACTCTTATTGGGAGCAAGGCACGCGTCTCTCCTCTCAAACCGGTTTCGATTCCGCGTTTGGAATTACAAGCCGCGCTGATCGCATCACGTTTTGCACAAACTATTCTTCAAGCCCATCGTATTAAGCCCTCCGAAACCATTTTTTGGACCGATTCCACCACAGTCCTCAAGTGGATTCGGAGCGACGCTCGCGCGTTTAAACCGTTTGTCGCGCACAGGTTGGGAGAGATACTGGAGACCACCAATCCATCCGATTGGAGGTGGATCCCTACCTCTCTCAACGTTGCTGACGATGCAACTAAACCAAAGAAAATGAACTTTACCGCGTCTCACCGGTGGTTTTCCGGCCCGCAGTTTCTTATCGAACCACCTTGCACTTGGCCGACCGAGGCCGATACTGACGTGGAAGAGAGCTCACCGGACCCCGAGTTAAAATCGGAGCTGGTGGTTCTGCTCCTCGACACTCCGTCATCGAGTTCAGTCCCTAACCCGTCGCGTTTTAGCTCTTGGCTGCGACTACTTCGCGCTACCGCCCGCGTCCTCCAGGGCGCACGACTTTTCCGGCTTAAACTGTCTCGACCTATAGTTCCAAATTCTAAATTATATTTAGACAGCACCATGTCACCCTATCAACTTCACGCTTCGGACATCGTGAAAGCCGAGAAGATGGTGGTGCAAAGAGCGCAGACAGACAGTTTTCCCGAGGAGCTAACCGCATTACAATCCGCAAAACCAGTGCCCAGGACTAGCAGAATTGCCAAACTTGCACCGACTCTCGACCAAGATGGAATACTGAGACTGGACTCACGTATTAAGTCAACTCCAGAGGTGAGCGAAAGTTTGAAGTCTCCAGCTATCCTTGATGGCCGCCACCACGCTGTAAGGCTACTCATCCTCCACGAGCACATCAAAGCGTCGCATCATTTCAACGAGCTTGTGCTGAACGAACTTAGACAGAAATATTGGATACTCAAAGCACGAAATAGTATCCGCGGCGTAGCGCATGCCTGTTTACTATGTCGAAGATGGAAAAGCCAACCTTCTCAGCCCCAGACCGGCAACTTACCAACAGAAAGACTTGACCATCATAAGAGGCCCTTTACGCACGTAGGCCTAGACTATTTTGGCCACATTATGGTAACAGTGCATCGCCGCCAAGAGAAAAGGTACGTCGCATTATACACTTGCTTAGTGACGAGAGCGCTTCACCTAGAAATTGTTACCTCGCTATCATCGGATGCCGCCATAATGAGCTTAAGGCGCTTCATCGCTCGCAGAGGCTCTCCTACTACTATTTTCTCCGACAATGGAACAAACTTTGTCGGGGCCTCCCGTGAGCTACGCAGTCTTCACGATGAATCATTGAGAGACTACGCCACAAATCATCGAATTGAATGGCGCTTCATCCCACCGGCATCCCCGTTTATGGGCGGCGCATGGGAAAGACTTGTGCGAACAGTTAAAACCGCTCTAAGATCCTGTCTCGCAAACCAACCACTAAAAGAAGACGTTCTGGCTACACTATTGCTCGAAGCTGAAGCCATAGTTAACGCACGCCCACTGACTTACGTATCTTCATCCCCAGACGCACCAGAAGCCATAACTCCGTTTCATTTCATCCTTGGCACATCATCAGTCGTACCATGGACCTCGACACTTTCCGACGCAGATCTAGTGAGAAGATGCGACTGGCGAAAGACTCTGCGGCTCGCTGACAAGTTCTGGGCACGATGGGTGCGTGAATATCTGCCAATGCTTCGACCAAGAGGACACGCCATTAGTAATGCATCAAATCTTAGTGTGGGTGACGTGGTGTTAATCGCAGACCCTAGCCTTCCTCGCGGCCTATGGCCCCTAGGAAGGATAACGAAGGTTTATTTAGGGCCTGACGGAGCGGTTCGCGTTGCAGATGTCCATACCAGGGCAGGATTGCTGCGCCGACCGGCCCGTAAGCTTATTTTAATGGAAGCCGAACCCCAGTCAGTCGCCACTAGGTGTTAGTGTCCCACTGGGGGTCCGGTATGTTGGCGACTGGCTGCGATCCGACCTTTTTTACCTGTTTGATATATTCATAATGTTATTATTTTTCTATGAAAAAAGCAGTTGTCACAATGTCAGGTTCGTTAGTAATGTCTTGCCGAGTTTGGTTGTATTAATTTCAATATAATAGTATTTTACCAAAACATAAACGTTGTTTCCATCATCTATTCCATTAATACAGTCCACTATTTCCATTCGCTATCAACCCGAAAGAAATATACGATTGACGAAAGGCGTAAAGTATTTCCATTACGTTGTAAAATAAAAAGATAATATCCCCGTGTAAGTTTGACCAGATTAAAGACCGGGCTACGTGTTGAGTCTACACAAAGTATAACATTTGTCTATAATTTAAAAACTGATGTTATTGTTTGTTTGGTTGAAGGCGCTAATCACATGAACTATTGGTCCGATTATAAAATAGATACATTGTTAAATAGCGAATTTATCGGGGTAGGCTATTTAATTAGTTTTATGCTTAGAGGCTTATAAATATTTTTGCTACGATCTATGGGAACGGAGTAAAACTAAAACGTGCGTACGAAGTCGCTGGCGGGCCGCTAGTCTATTATTATAAAATGCTTTGTCCTGAATGATTCACTGACTGACGGATCAACGCACAGCCTAAACCGCTGGTCGTAGAGACTTGAAACTTGGAGGCTGTGTTCTTTGTATAACGTAGAGATCCGATAAGAAAGGATTTTTCGAAATTTTACCCCTAAGGGGGTGAAAAACGGGAGCAAAGTTTGTATGGGACAACGTGATTCCTTGGTCCGATCTACTTCAAATTTTGCATAAACATTCTTTAAAAATAATAACGATAAATGTGTATCAAATTGTATTTCAATTTATCTTGTAACGGGGTTAAAAAGGGGTAGAAAGCTATTTTGGGGATGATTTGCTACAAAATTGATATCAATACTTCTTGGTCCTTATAATTGAAATATTTTTTATTTTATTTATGACAATCATTTGACATATCTGAGACAGAATGTTTTGACACATGTTTGTTATTGATGTTGCTCTCTAGAAGAGATCACAGATGAATAATATATGTATCAAGAAATTTTATTCCTTAGAATAGTAAATAATATTGTTTTGTGTTCAAAAAGGGTAGGTATCAAGCGGTATGTGTCCAGTTTTAGATTGCAGATCGTTTGTTCATATTGTCGGTGGACATTCTACGCTGCTCCTGTGGTCGAAGGGTGTCCAATCTGCAACTTTTCGTGGGGGGCCTATGTTTAGCACTGGACGGCTTTTGGGTGTTGATGATGATGATGGCGTAGATCTTTACATAGAATTGTCCCTTTGAATTTACGATTTGAATTCAAGAAAGTAGAGTATTCGCTATAACCACAAAGCTAAAGTTCAAACGCTCAAAAGGTAGCGGGAGAAGACTTGAGAGAATTCGCTTCTCGCACAGCCTGTATGTGGCATGATGCTGTGTAAGCGCAGAGAGTAGCCTGGTCTTATTAGTACCCGAAAGAAATAAAAGTACGATTAACGAAAGGGCGTAGGAAGTATTTCTATTTCGTTGTAAAATAAAAAGATAATATCCCCGTGTAAGTTTGACCATTAAGGACCGGGCTGCGTGTTGAGTCAGACACCACACCAATGGCCTGGTTTCGTGGTAAGGAATTATCTTCCTTGTGTTACGAAGTACCAGACAACGATTATGACGGGGGCGTCTCCCATAAATACTTAAATACATATAACATCCATGATTTAGGTACAAATGTCCGTGCTCATCACACAAACATTTGCCCCTTGCGGGATTCGAACCCTCGACGGCCAGCGTAATAGTCAGGAGCGCTAACCAATACACCAAACGCGTCGTCGAATATAACATTTATCTGTACGCATTTCTATGTATATATTATAAAACTGGATGTTTTAGTTTGGCGCTAATCACAGGAACAAAATATGATATTGCTCTCGCTAGCTTGATAGCTAATTTATCAGGGAATGCTATAGAAGTAGTTTAATGCGTGTAGGTATAGGCTTATAATTTTTCGCTACGATCTATGGGAACGGAGTTAAAAACTAAAACGCGCGTACGAAGTCGCGGGCGGGCCGCTAGTCGTGCATATGTATGAGTGAGTATGAGTCAAGTTCAAGTTCATGTGATAATCGTTGTATGGATGTTTTTAGATACCACGTGTCGTTTGATGATGTCACAACTCATTGTAGTTTGTCATGTGGACACTACTTATAATATTTGCCCGGTGGCACCTCAGAGAGATATCTTTGAATCCCATTTTTTAAGTGATTGTTTGTTGGTGATTATAATTGGTTCAAAAAAGCAAAGCTTAAGCCGTTAGCTATCAGTGTCTATTTTTTTCAATACCGCATGATAACAGCGCTTGAAGAAGAAGACTTTTTCTTAATGACGGCCATCATGATTGCTCCAACCATAATTAACCATAATTAGATTATAAGGCTTCTTTTCTAAAATTAGGCAAGAACTAGATTAAGATTAGCGAATATTGTTTAATTTAGTTTGTAATAGATGTTATACAATAGTTTTGTACCGTTGAAAATAAAAAGGAAAGTGATCACTGGGTCAGTTTCGGCACGAATTCGGTGGTCACGGTCAACTGGCTGACATCTTATTACGGGTTATCACAGTAATAATTTTAGTACAGTTGGTGGCAAAAATATAAACTAAGTACGAGTAACTTTATAGTCCGTTTTTTTTCCTTGGCGAATATTGTAAACAATCTTTCTAGAACTTGTCAGTGAACAAAATAATTTAAAAAGATCTCAGTGACAAACGATGAATTGCCTATGGCAGTTTTGTGTTAATCTCATTTTGTTAAAAAGGAGATCATTTCGTTAAAAAGGAGTCATGTTTGTTAACAATGACCGCCAAGCAAAGAAAAACTGTCTTTTTACTGATCTAGTCTTCATGGGAGTTTCAGGTGAAAATGCTTTGGTACCGGATGCCCTGATTGAATCTATTCCTGCTTGCTGACTCCGTTCATCTAGTTTTTGTTCATTTTGAAAACCCAAAAGACACAATTCAGCAGTATTCGATAGTTTTGAAAACTCAACAGAAATGTTAGTCAAAAATGCAATATGTTTAACGCTGACTCTACATTCCTTTATGAAGGTACTTGGGTGTTGTTCAGTGGACTATAATAACACCCGGACATACAAGTGTATCAAAATTGTTTGAATATTTTATCTTTGTTTTTACTTGGGTTATGAACCTGTTTTTTTTCAAAAAAATACCGATCACCCAGGTATAGTTAATAGCTAAAATTGTGCTGTGTTAAGTAAACAAATGTCATCTAATAGAAATTGGTCTGGTGTACAAGTGAAGTATCGCGTGCGCTCCATAGTCAGTTTCCGCTTTTCCGTGTAAAAACCAACAGCTATAATTTTGAGTGTGGCCTGGGCCTATCCAGCCCCTAGTTTCGTTAGTAAATTTTATTTGTTAGCAATTTTATTTTGTATACAACTATATACACAGAAAATATATTATTAGTAAGCAAGTAAGAAAATTAACAAATTCTATGAAATTTTCAGATGAAGTATATATAGATCAAGATCAAAAATGAAGAAAATACGTTACACTACACATTTTTTCTATCACTACATTGTATAAAAGGTACTGTTAAGAACTATTGTTTAAGTAGGATAGGAAAACACAGACCTCCAGATAAAGATTGGGAAAATCGTAATCTTAGACTTGGTATTTAATTGTCTTTAATCGTAATTACTCCGACTATACATTACTTATTGCCGTGACAACCATGGTAATAAGTAATGTATAGTTGGAAAACAAAAGTTATTATTAAAATATTCATAAGGTAATTAGCGCGTCGAATTACAAACAAAGCTAAATTAGTGAAGGTTTTCATTGTGCGTTTCGTAGAACGTGAGTGGCTGAAAAAAGAGTTCTTAGATAAATAATAATAGAGCACATTTTTGTGAGTTCCTACATTATTAGTACGATGGTTGTTAGACACTGTTAAGGTGGTTGTGGGATATTATAAAACCATGTTCAAGCCATAATCAAAGTGTGTACCTTCAGTATAAATAAATAAGCCCTTATTTTTCCTATAAATTATTAACAAATAATCAAAAAGAATCATAACAATTATACAATTTAGCAATAAAAAATTAAATTAAAAAATAGTTTATTCTACAACAAAAAATATTACACCATTCAAAGTGATCGAGGTCAACTTTTAAACAAAATACGAGTATGCCTGTGACAGGTGACTTCGCTCTTCCATAGCTACAGTTACAATATATGGTTTTATTCTAAGTTGCTAGTAACAGAAATAATTTGAATTCATACATAAACCTTCAGTATACGGAATACTATTAAATTTTGGTCATTTTCATTTCTAAATCATTCAGATATCTAGCTTAAACAAACATCATTTTTAATATGTATCTGCGTTCCTGCACACTGCACATACTAGGTAATCCCTCCAAATTATCAACATTAAATCTAGTGCGCCGTAACTTGTTTTCATAGACGCAGGAATTTTAAACTTCCATGGCCACTTGAATTAGCATGTTGACATTGGAGTGCAGTGCCTAAATAATGGATCACGCTGTTACACATTTTGATGATATTTTGCACACAGATGTTTTGAATGAAAAATGAAAATGAAAATGAAAATATTTATTTCTTTAACAATAATTTTAAATATAAATATGCAGAGGTGGACTCTTTCTTATAAGTGCTATGGCACCTGTGGCAGAAGGAGTCACTCTTCCTTAACAAAAGGTATTTTTTTTTTTATTTTTTTATTTTTTATAAAAGCAAGTTGCGTAGTACTTTTAAACTTACAAAAAACAGAACATGTGTGTGTGTGTATGTATGTGTGTGTGTGTGTGTGTGTGTGTGTGTGTGTGTGTGTGTGTGTGTGTGTGTGTGTGTGTGTGTGTGTGTGTGTGTGTGTGTGTGTGTGTGTGTGTGTGTGTGTGTGTGTGTGTGTGTGTGTGAATGGATGTGTGGTATCGTGTTATGTATCATATTTAAGCAGGCTTTCAGTTTCTTCGTAGTTTAATGATTTTAGCCAGTTTGTCACTGTAATTCTGCATTCCCGATATGTCAGGGGGTATATTTCTAGCTTTTTATTGACACGGTTGTACACATGAGTGGAAAGGCTCTGAAATTGGTTTTGAGCAAAAGCTGTGCGAGAGCATTCAATTTTAATTACCTTGTGCTTTCTTCTTTTTTGAGTGATATTTTTATTGTAAACCAAGGTCTTATGCCTCCTTAGTACAACAAGTAAGACATATAGTTTCCTAATAGTAAGTAAATCTGCTAAGTCATAGAGCAAGTCGGTTGAAAATATTTGTTTCTTAAAATACATAACTTTTAGTAAACCTCTCTGAGCTCGTTCAACGTTTAAGAATTTTGTTTTAAGTGCCCCGCCCCACACTGTTATGCAGTAAGTTATAATAGATTGAACTAAGGAGACATAAACCTGATCTAGTAATCTCTTGGTAGCAACATGCCTGAGTGTTTTAAAAATCCATATCATTTTTCTTGTTCTACTTGCCACCAGATCAACATGCGATTGCCACGTGAGTCGCTGGTCCATCATAACACCCAAATATTTTGTGCTTCTGACTTTTTCTATGACAGGGCAGCTGCAAGTGGTTTGAGTTTGCCTACACGAGTGTATTTTAATTTCAAAAGTATCAGAAGGTTGCGTTCTGTCACAGATAGAGAAGCACATATAATTGGTTTTTAAGGTATTCAGTGTCAATAGATTCCACTTTAACCAGTCATTTATTTTAGACAGACCATGCTCGGCAGCCGTTTTGGTATTAATCCATGAGTCACCGGTAAAAATTACGGCAGTGTCATCAGCATAAGATAGTATTTTGCAGTTTTCTAGCTGCATATTGCACAGGTCGTTAATATAAACCAGAAACAGTGTCGGGCCTAAGACACTTCCCTGGGGAACACCGTATTCTATGATAGTCCTTTCACTTATAGTTTGTCCTACTTTTACCCTTTGCTTTCGGTCTTGTAGATAGCTCCTAAATAAATTGAGAGGAATGCCTCTAATGCCTATCATCTCCAATTTCTTAACAAGAATGGAGACAGAGACGGTGTCGAAGGCCTTTTTGAGGTCCAGGAATACCGTTAAGCACTTTTTCTTATTATCTAATTTATCTACTATTTCTGATGTCAAAGCACTGATAGCGTCTTCTGTACATTTGCCTGCACGAAATCCGTATTGTGAGGGTGATAGGATGTTATTTTTATCAAGGTAGCTTAGTAATCTTTTATTAATACATTTTTCTATTACCTTTGAGAGTGATGTTAGCACCGAGATTGGCCTGTAATTGTTGACATCGTCTCCATCTCCACCCTTATACACTGGAGTTATGATAGATTCTTTTAGTAGTGATGGGAAAATTCCAGTACTAAAGCAGAGGTTTGTTAAGTGGGTCACAACGGGAATAATCTCGTTACCAGCACGCTTAAGGAAGCTGGTAGGGATGTTGTCCCAACCAGGGGCACTATCCGATTTTAGGTTCAACAGTATACTGTGTATTTCATATTGATCAACATTTATGAGAGCAAAGGAATTTGACTGAGGTAACCTGTGCGTGTTTGGTCCGTTATCATGAAGAAGTGGCTGATGGATTGCATCCGCTAAACTTTTACCGATGTTACTGAAAAAGTTGTTTACATGGGTCACTGCTTCATTCGGAGAAGATTTTATGCTTAATAGTTTTGAATTATCTGACTGCGACTGTTTCATATCTGTAATTTTGCGTATGTTTTTCCAAAGTCTTTTAGGGCTGCCAGTTGATTCGTGCAAAAGTTCTCTCTCATAATTTCTTTTCAATTTTTTAATTAAATTGTTACAGAAGTTTCGGTACCTTCTATAAGTGACTTTAAGAACATCATCATTTGGATTACTCTGTAGCTTATGGTGTAGTTTGTTTCTATGCCTAATGCATCGCAAAATCCCTGGTGTGATCCACGGTTTAATTACTCGGTCTTTTTTGGAAATGTGTATCTCTTTAGTATTTTCTTTTAAGGCATCCGTTATACGATTTATTAGTTCCCGCGTGATTTCTTCGGGATCATTACAATAAAGAAGAGCCGTCAGATTTTTATCCCTTAAGCTGTGTAATGCTTTGTCGTAATCAGTGACTATCCTTGTCTTTTTACAGTGGCTATTTTTATTGTTTTTCATTGGATTATGCAGCAAAACTAAGGCATGATCAGTCACTGTTGTGTTAAGGACAGCAACCTGAGACTCACTCTTTCTGTGTGCTTTAAGCATGATATGGTCCAATGAACTAAAATTCCTAGTTGGAAATGAATGTCCCATTAGAATACTGTGTGACGCGAGCATATTTAGATACTTAACTCTATTATTACGTTCATATGTTGGCTCGTTATCCCTAGGTATATTGTTTATGTTAATGTCTCCGGCTATTGTAATGTGTTTATGTGTTTTCAATGATTCGAGATGAGAGTCCAATGAGTTGACGAACTTTTCAGCATTTGTATTAGAGGGTGATCTATATATTGCCAGAATCAGATTTGTACTCAATTTGATTTGAATGCACGTAGCTTCTTCAAGATTAATTTCCGTGACACTTGCCAATATTTTATTATGTATGAAGACTGATACACCATCATTTTGATTAAAGTGTCGTGAAGATGAGTAAGATTTATAGTTATCCAATATTGGTATAGGTTTATCTTTTACTAGCCAGCACTCTGTTAGTATAATTATATCCGGATTAAATTTAAGGTGAGTAACTGTTATAAGAAAGTCATTAAAGTTACAGTAGATACTTCTTATGTTCTGCGTAATGAGTGTAAAATCATTATCTCTCACACAAAACAAATTGGATATCTCTTCGACGTCACATATGGTTGCATTAGCAACTTCGGCTTGATCAATTTCGGTTATGGTCTTTATAATGTCATTCATTGTAGAAAGTTTGCAGTGACAAAGGCATCAACATGGAATCTTTATGAGAAATTAAATTGAGTATAAACATTAAGAAAGCATACTTGTGTGCATAAATAATTAAAGCGTGGGAGTGCAAGTGTGTAAGGGAGTAAGTCTGTGTGTAAAGTGAATAAGTGCGGTAATTTTTGCTAGTGTTTACGTGTGTACGTGTGTGTTTGGTTTGTTGTGTGTAGGTGTGTTGTATATTCGTTGTAAAGTGTAGTACATACAAAATTATACAAAAGAAAAAGAAAAATCGCGGTAATAAACCGCAACCATTATAACATAATAGTTTTAGGTCATAAAGCAGCATCATCTGATAAATATAATAGGCTGTATCAGGTATTATCATATTTTTTAAGTAGTGACTATCTCTTTTATATTACTGTTTATATGATATTGCTGTTGTAACATTAAATTTCAAAGTCTAAATATAATTCGTAAGTAAAGATTTCGCCGAGTCTGCTAGTACAAATTAAAAGAGAGTGCTTAAATTACTGTTATCTGAATAAAAGTGGGTTTTACCTTACGGAATCGAGTTCAGACGAATTTCTCCCTGCACACTGCAAGCTATTACGTGCGGGAAAAACTGAATTAGTTCTAGATTAATTGTTTTGCACTCTTTCCTTGCACTTTTTTATCGTAACTATTATTCATTGTTCAATGTTTAATAGTGCATTATTTTATTAAAAGTATCAGTTACCGTGACACTTTATTTGAAAGTGCACTTTCTATAGTTTATTTTATGCACTTCGATTATAATTTTCAACTTGAAACTACATGTTTGTAACTTGTAAAAAAAATAGGTAGAGTTGTAAGTCAAAAGGAGTAAGAATGTATTTAATGAGTTGGTAAGGGCTGTCGCGACTATGGATCGAAGCCAATTAAGGCAAGCTCGAATCATTTTCTTAATTGCTCCGACCAGCGGTCCACCCTTTGCTTACTCGGCAGTTTTTCCTGTCACCCTACCACTAAGATTGGGGAATCAAAAAATCTGAAAGAACTCTAAGATTATTGAAATGTATAATCCTCCTATTATCTTAGGATGGATGCATGTTCGTCACTTCTTCACGCAAAAACTATGGAATAGATTTTAATGAAACTTTTCCAAAAATAGAGCTTATACTTTGGAATAGCACAAAATATAATTTACAATGATATTTTGTGAGATATGATATTCACGCGGCTGAAGCAGCGGGAAATTGCTAGTATCTATAGATTTTAAATTGAAATAGTATTTCAGTCGATCACTATAGAAATGGTTTCGAACTAATTCAATAAATTAAAGTAAAATTGGTGTCATTTTAAATAGCAAATCCCGAATAGCGTTGCACTCGTAATCGTAGATCATTTTGAGGCCATTTTACGGTTAATTATGTGGTATCAAAAATAAATGGTTCATGTTGGTGTGCACCTAGGGTTTCTCACGACTATGTCGAAATGATAGCGATCGTGAAATAAGATGCGAAACTTTTTATCGGCACGTTTATGTCTCGTTCTGAACCGCGAACAATGCTCGGTGGCTGTTGCATAATCTGTGGGTAGGGCAGTAGGGCTGGCTCCTGTCACACCCCGGAAACTCGGAAGAAACTTTTCATTTTGATCATACATTGACAGACGGCGTGTTGCACAGACGCTGCGTTTGTGTGCGTGCTATAAGGGTTGACAAAGTCTGTTACACCGGTCATAGCTCTTTTCACTTAAATAAACAGATACCTAAACAACGTAATTTACTTTAATTTAGTATACAACGTAACGAGCACTCATTTTCGTAATGTCTTATTCACGTGGTATCGTGGAGAAATAAAAAGATAGCATCTACCTTAGCAACACCTAATTTCACTGATCACATAAATATTACAATTATAATTTCTTAAATACACATAATTCTAAAGAATGTTACCTTTACCTAACGTTTTTAAAGTTGTTCACTGTAACTGGATAGTTAGAATAGGTTAGATAAGGTTGCATATTTTGTATGAAGTTACTTACTGTCTCATCTTTTGGGAAACGAAAAAAGATCCTATCGGAGTCATATCTCGAGGACGAAAGACACCCGTACAGCACAGTACCTAGGCATCTTTCGTACACAAAACTTTGTTCTTCCGTTAACGTCGCAAACATGCGCGTGCCATGCCCGCTAGTCGACCGCATAATGAGAACCCTAATTCCGGCGCGATAGTGAGGTAAGTTAGACTAGGGAGGGGAGGTGAGTGGCCGTTCTGTATGTAGTACTATTATATATTCTGTGCTCCTGTGTCTGGTGAGGCTATGCCAGAAGTAAGCCATGCATAGAGCATTTCCTCCGCGAAAAAAGGAGTTAGCCATGCTTACGGCTAGGACTACATGATGAGAGCATGCGTTGAGTGAACTGATAGCGGTCTGAGGGGAAAAGTTTTTGGGTAACTTGGTCTGCGGCATTTCGTTCGCATAAAAAGACAAAATCAGCTCGCATAAAAAGGCTGTGATTATGCCTCTGTTGGAAACATAAGGGATGCAAACCCCTGCATCCAATCCCTATCCCTTTATTATTTATTCCTTTATATATTTTTTTATTTATCAGTTATAATTATTTTAATTATTTTGAAGTTGCCAGCCCTACAGTCAGCTGAGTTTTGTAGTTCTGCCTTGATTCACAAACTTTTTCAAGATTGTAACTGGCTTATTCGGTTAACTTGCGGTTTTTGAGGGCTTAAAAAATCATAAGGTATTATTTTAATACTTTTAAAATGTTTTTACATACGAAAACTTTATTTCATACTCGTATTTGCTCGTAAATTAGATACTGAATTAGGTTTATTACTCTACATAGTACCATTTTCGTTCCGTTCCGTTCGACCTATTATATTACCGTTGCCTTTGATTTGATCTTCAATAAATAATAATACACTGAAACAGTTTAGAAGTAGATAGACTTGCTTACAATTGATTCATTGAGACATGCTAAATGCGCCTCTCGACCGGCGACCCCTTGTTTGTTATCGCGATATTTAAATCGATTAAAACCGTCGCGACACTGAATACCAAATTACGAATGATTCAAATCGGATCACGGAACGGGGTCTGGTGATCACGGAATTTGAACGTGGATTTATCGATAGGGTTTCATAAAAACCAAACGTGAAAAGTAATGTGTAAGTAACAATTTCTGATAGTGATAATTGCATATAACACGATTATACACGAATGGGAGTGATAGGATGTATGATAGATAGAAATTCTTTATTGCACACCAAATACAAATAAATGATTGGTACATGATTGATGTGCACGTAATTAAGGTGGTCTTAAATTGACGATGTAATGTAAATGGAAGATAATCCCCTTATTTGGTATATAATATATTATTCATGTGTGATTTGGTTTACCCACCTATATTTCAAATCTTTATTATGAGATACTATCTATTACGTTTCGTTTCCATTGTTTATGTGGATTACTTAAAAATTAGAAGAAAAATCATCAGTATAATCAGCCGCAGGACATGCATTGCTGGAAATGTTCAGGCGTCCGCACATATTTTTCCACAGTGACCCAGTAACAAGCGGTCTGCATCCAGTGTGATCCTGCGATCTTTACAAGTTCGTCTGTTTATCTCCTTTGTCGATTATTGACCTTTGCTGCACGTTTGACAAAATAGTACTTATTTAATGGAAGTCAACTGTCAATAAGCATTGAAGTTATAATATCGTAATTAAATTTAATCATAACTAAGATTTCATTACTTTTAGATTGGGGATTGTGTACCTACAAACGTTATTTAATTAAATGACCATTTAATATTTACTCAGTAAATATCATTTAGCACAGAAATAACCGTAAACCTACTATAATATGTAATGAGGCTGACCTTTAGTTACAATAATTACCTCACTTTTGACAACAGAGTCTTGCCATACCATGATTACGTATTCAGCAAGTGTCAAAGGTTAAGAACATATTACAAAAATGAAAAACTTTAAATAGAGTATGGCCATTTAAGATAAAATCAGGATGGGTTCTTTGCTGCATGCTTTTTATTCTCACGTTCTCGCCATAGAGGGATTTGGTAGATCTGTTTATTTTTACTTAGAAATCGTTAACATGTAAGTACACGAGATGGCTTATAAACTGTATACTAATGTAATTATATTCCACTGTTCTAATAATATTGGTACTATCAGTGAGTTGTTATTACTACTGAAAAAAAATAGATGACAAGATTGTGATGTATTACTTGAAATTTGAATGTCATGTTTGAAACCGTTTGTATGGGTTGATGCCAAGTGGCGTCAAATCGTGGCGCAAGATTTTTTTTTGTTGTGTCAGTTCCACACCGCTAGTAATAGTAGTTCAATGGTATTCATACTTAATGATAGGTATTATACCAAAGTAGAGCATTAAACTACAGTTTACTTATTAAATTTTAGTCTATATGCACGACGTATTTGTAATGATATTTTAAGTTTCGTCAAATTGGTTCACTGTGCGGTATTCAATGAAATCTAGGTGGTAGAAATTGCTGACTTTACTTTTAACTTCTGTCTTTTTGCTTAAGTTAGGAATCACTCGGCTTTTATGACTAACGATTTAATCGACCTAGAAATTCCTAAAGCAAACGACCTTAATGCTATTTTAAATGGATACCAGAAAAATAAACATTAGTTAGAGCGATAGAATATTTAGCTTGCATACACTTATTAAATATTTTACATATTATGTCTACCTTGACAAATATTGGCGTATGTTATCGATGTCTGGACATGAAGATATAATAGTACTGTTTGAACAAGTTCTCAATAGCGTTATCTGTACACTACATTATACGAAATGACGTTCATTATTGAATTATTCTCAATTGCTCATTTGTCGATGGTGAAACAGGCCCTAAGTAAAATTAAGGTTAAGTTGATACTTTTTAAGGCATTTTGACAGTCATTTTACTCGTGCAGCCTGTGGGTCAGCTACACGCAGAAGGCCGTTAACGCCTTGCGTGTGCAATATAACAACGCATTCAGGGTGCTGTTGGGGCTGCCATGGTACTGCAGTACGTCGGGTATGTTCGCCGAAGCCCATACTGATGGCTTTCATGCCATTCTTCGGAAGAGAGCAGCCTCGATGCTGAGCCGTGTCCGTGGGAGATTCAATAGCATCCTGTGCGTTGTAGCTGAGCGTTTTGATTGTCCCTACTTGAGGCAGTGGGTTCGGCTGCATGTCTTGTAAGGCTGTATGTTTTTCTTTTTTTTCTTTTCCTTTTAATTGTATGGACTGAATAATAAACTTGAATTTGAAAATAATGCGGACCAAGAGCCAGCGTTACTCTAAGTCTAGCATCTATTTCAACACATTCAATGTATAAATAACTGTTACAATATATTACTACTTTTTTTATAATAAGTCTTTTATTAGTAGTTAATTTTATAAGACTGTTCTATTGAAACAGACTGGAATCTAGATGCGTGTAGGTATAATAAATGCGAGTTGCGTGCCAAATTCGTTAGTGCCTCCAGCTTACATGGATTTAACCCACAGGTCAGACCAATTTCTGTCTGGGAGTAAGTCTAGATTGGGTTTAATATCAGTGCCTACTCGTTCTAGTCAGATTCGTTAGTAAGAAAGTAAGAACGTATTATGTAATCGATGACCTTTCAGGCACTGCGGACTGTTTACTGGAAAACTTTTCGATTAGTCTTGCTTTGTCTTGAATTATAAAACTAATAACAAAAAAAGGAAGGCTAATATTGACGACAGATAAGTAAATCAATTCGTTTCACTTTTATGAGAAACCAGCGAATGATTGTGCTTGCAATTTCAGGCGATAATTGAAATTTGTATACGTACTTAGTTTTAATTTACCGTTTGAAATTGTATATGGAAAGGACAAAGAAAAGAGGTGCAACTAAAAAGTAAACAAAGAATGGTTGAATTTCTAAGGTGACCCGCTAGCTAGAGGGCAAAATAAACGAATGACAAAATGAATTATATTTTTTTTTATATATGTATTCAGAAAAGTGTTTTTGAACCGTGTTCGTATCACCACACCGCACGGCGGGACACATAATATAATTGACTTAATGAATATGTATTTTATGGTAACTTACAGAAGATGCTCACTCTACCTACATTAAAGTTGGAGGTTGCTCTTGATTTAACGTAAATGTTGTTTAACTAACAAAATAGCTTATGTGAATTACCCTTTTACTACAATATCACGACCCACGACATTTCTCACCGTCAGAAGTGCACCGGAGCAAAGGTTACCATCTGACCTTATGATTGTATTCGTAATAGAATATTTTTAACATTTGACTTTGTGACTATAACAAGTATGGATTAAAAGAAATAAGCAGGCATTATAATGGTCGTCTCATCATCATCATCATTATAAGCCCAATTACGTCCACCGCTGAACATAGGCCGGGCACGGTTTTCCACAGCGACTGTTCTAGTTAGTGTTTGTCTAATATAAATAATTTGAATACTTTGCCTACATACTTAATTTTTCACGTTTTTTTTTTAAATAAATAGTTTTTGTCACTGTTCGCAAGAGTTTTTTGCAATTGCATAACAGTTGAACTTAACCATTAGATAAACTCAACATAGGTAATCAAACATCTAGTGAAATATTGTGATAGGTTAGTGAGATTCCCAGTTTCAATCTCATCTCATCTCAATATAGCGTAGTCACTTGAATGCGTTCGATTTTATAGTGGTTTGACAAGGTTTGTGTGTCAAGTACGACCGGCGGAGGTCCGAATTTTAATAAAATTTCAAGGTCGCTCACCGCGGTTAAGGAAAGTGACAAAATACTCTGAATTCATAACGTTCGTGGATTAGGCAAATCTCCGCGGGAGACATTGCGTTTGTTTCTCGTCTTGAGTCTTGACTCTTGAGCAATGAGGCCAACGTTCGGAAAAACAAACAAAGTCAGCTCAGTGCCTCGGTGTTGTCCATAACAATTCGCAGTGATTACTTATTGACTCTTGTTGATCGCATTCAGCTTGATCGGTTGGTGTTAAATACCCTTTGTGACTTTTGGACTTGGTCAATTGTTGTGAAACTCATACGTTTCCATACCTAGCATGGTATTTGTACAGTGAGGTTTTGGATTACTTAAAAAGATACCTTATGTAAGTTTATGCTATTTTGCTAGCAAGTGTGTACGGTGTATTATTTATTATAACGTATGTAAGTATGTTATGCTATTTTGCTATGTGCGTGCAGTGTATTATTTGTTTATAGATCACACCCATTCATTTGTTGCTTGATTTTTTGCAGTTATGAATGTTGTGCCCACTCGTGTATACTATGTTTATTTCAACCACTTAAAAATACTATAATTGTTACTCTTGTATTATGAATTAGCCAAAAAATGAAAACAAAACGTGTAATTTAGTTATCCGCAGTGAGCTGTTGTTTGTTGCTGAGAAAATACACAGTCCATACGTTTCCTAGAGTCATGTATGGCTATTATTATGTACAGCTAAGTAAGATTATGTACGTAGGTCATTATGTGGTTTTAAATAAATATATTTATTACTAAGGTGGAAAAATGCGCCTGCCTTTTTTTGCCTGGACTAAACTTGTAACATTGTTGTAAGATCATTTTAATTATTTGGACTTCATCGAACAACTATGTATCTAAGTATGATGACTGCACTCGGTGTTCTTAGTTGGAGTAGATATTTTATAGAAAATGACAGTACATTTACTCGCATGAGATTTCTTATACTACTCATATCCTCAATTAGGTAAATCGATTCTTTGACAACTTCCGTAGTTTCTTAGCAAAGTTTATTAGATATTACATTACGAGCACAAAGGCGTTTCGCTTGACCACTATAGCTTAAAGTTAATGTAGAGTCATATTAATGGAAGACTGTATAGTTCGTGTGGTACGTATTATATTACGTACGTCAGTTCAGTATACCGAGGCCACGTGCACTTCGTATACGAAAATAGTTTATAGATCGAATTATTTTTTTCAAAGAAAATACAGTTAACCCTTTATCCGGGTCACGATTTCTATGCACTTTGATTTCTTTCGTGCGGTAGTTTTTTTTTAAGTGGATATATTATCTACTTGATTTTTACAGTAAAACAGTGATACTCGTAATCGAATTACTACACGAAATAAGTTCGATTATGCGAGAATTGGCCTCCTGACCGTGTATCTTGAGTTAAAGAATTATTACATTGATTCGCAATGTCCATAAGTAATCTTATATCTGTAGTAATTAAGTATTCGATAGTATATCACAATATATTTTTCTGCTGGATTAATGAACACTGTAACAGTACTGCTAGCGGCATTCAGAATGGATAAAAAGAAACTAAGGCAGTGTCGTTCGACATTTTGCGATTATATTCGCTCCAAGTACGTGGTCTCGGTTATTTAGTGACGATGACAGATGGTCAGTTTCAATTCTAGGTTTCTCGTTGATAGAATATTTAAGCAACAAGATATATGTATAAGATAATAAGTCGTTGTAAAATGTCGAATCATTGATTACACTAAAGAAAGTCTTAGGGCCAATTTCTTCATCGATAGTAATGCTAAAGTTACGTTACCACCAGTTGAATATATACGATTGTGTGTTTTGAATAAAAACAACCTTAACCAAATGTCAAAATGGCTATTTTAAAGACTATTGGTTAAGGTATTTTTTTTCAAAAACCCACACAATCGTTAATATTCAACCGCTGGTAACGTAACTTTACCATTACTAGCGATGAAGAAATTACGCCTTAAAGATGAAACACTGCAGAAAATTTTACATCAATAGAAATAAAAAATGTGATCGTCTTAAAAGAGATAATAATATTATTTACCTGAATAATTAACTCGTATAAATACGTCATTAAAACTAAAGAGAATATGACACACATCATTGCATATTTATGGCTAAGGCTGTATGGATCTGCATAAGTTTATTTTTCATGTTAAGATCTGTGGATGATATCATCTGACTGGAGAGAGAGTAAAATATGTGCTAGTGCTCGACGCAATGTCGTATTGGTTTTTATATTACTGCTTGTGTTATTAGTATATTCAAGTTAGATATTGAGATACAGAAGCTGCTGCAGTATTTAAAACAGATATGATACAATAGTAGATAAGTCATGTATCTTACGTTGAACTACTATTACTAGCGTATGGAACTGACACCACGAACAAATCTTACACCACATGAATTGACGCTACTTGTCATCAACTCATAGAAACGGTATCATCAATTCGAAATTAAAATTTCGAGGAATGCGTCACAATCTTTTCGTCGTATTTGCGACACATTTTTTTCTTGGCATTTCTACGTGGTAATAACAACTCACTAGTATTTAAGATCACTCTTTTAATCTTAACAAAATACATACTCATGAGTTAGTAAGCCGTAACGCATATGTTTCTTCCACTAATAAGGCACACCGATAACAATTTTCGTCCGTTGCTCCATTGACACAGTGATTGTTCGCGAACGGCGCACACGCACGCATCGTCTCGACCGGTGCGGCTAGGGTCGCCAGTTCATAGTCCTCTATGAATATTTATTAGTCATTTAAAAGTAAAAGTAATATGTGTAAATGTCATCGGTGTATAACATCAGAAATATTTTTGATCGATTAAATAGTGTTAACAATATGTAAGATGTTAGAAAAGTAAAAATGTAGTTATTATGGCTACATGAATAAAAATGCACCTACGTAATGTATTAAGGAGTGGCATACTTATAGGTACAGTAATTAAAGGACTCAATTGCACTATTTTTATTTAGCAAGTCTGCATTTTCGATAGGAAAAACCTGTGGTATTTATTCATTACTAGAGATTCATAGCATTGGTAGGTCCACAGTTTTACTGCGCACCTACCAATGTTACGAATGTTGGATCAATAAATATGGGATCAAAGTAGGATGGCTTAATCTTATTTAACCCATCCACAACCATTGTGCTTACACAATAATGGAACCAAACGTTTGTATGGTGAGAAAGTGTCTTCTGTTATTGAAGCGTATTCAGGACCTCGATCACTAAAATAGAAAGAATTAACGCGATAAAGGTACTTTCCTTCTTTATTTTTTCATGATTACCATTGTCAGCCCTATCTCGTTGCATTTTTGTGGCGAATCGCACGCGTCCGACCCGTGGCCGGCGACTTTCACAGCGCGTCCCAATAATGCAAGCGTTACGTCACACGCCATCTGCCGAGGGTCATTTCTGTAGGCCAGCAATCAGCTACTGAATTGTTTTACTCGTACTATAGTACCCACGAGTTTGACCGTGAAAATACGCGTTTCCTATGAAAACTTTTGCCGGCTATTAACAAACTTTCATCCTCGAAAATGTAGTATTTCTCTCACAAACGTGTTTTCTGCAATTTCCTGCGCAATTTTCTAAATTTTTCTTACCATGAGAATCGATGATCTTAGGTTTCTTTCTACGCGAGGTACACAGTACTATTAACTCGTATCTTCTGTGGTTACACTGATAGTTGCCATAGATATTTTTCGTTCGATGCAAGCTGAATTTCAAAATAAACTATTTCCTTACACCAAGCACATAAAAATTGAAAGAACAGCCTCACTAAATGGTCATGTAGTTATGTATAGTTTTGACTATTAAAACCCTATTTAGTGATTAAAACCCTCTTTACCTACGATCTACTTACGGCTTACGACCCTGGATATTGAAAGTCAAATCATAACTTCAGATTCCATTTAAGTATTATGCCTTTGTGGATCGGCGTAAACCCGTAAATCTACAACATCCTCATTTAAACGCGGTATTAATAGAACCAAGTGGTCATCATTATCAAGGACGTAGATTACCACAGAACTTAGGTGTGATGAAGCCACGTGCTCACAGATGTGACGATGTTTGAATGATTAGGGTAAACACCACACTGTGACACATGTGACGTCGTGATCGTTATTGCAGGTCGAAAATGTTTAATGGTCATCGACCTGTAATTAAGAAATTGATAAAAAATAAGGCTTCTAATTATTATATTAAAATGTGTAGCAGGGAAGCCGTAGGCTACCTCGAGGAGCGATTTCCCAAAATATAGTAATACAAACAAAACCATACAAACAAGTTAAACAAGATGAAGAAAACATACATTATATGAAATTATAGATCTGGTTTGTTAACAGTTTTTTTTAATAAACTTTAATATTCTTGTCCAATATGAGCAAAATCATTCAAAAGCAGATACTGAAATTAAATTGAATTCAAATGTAGACTTACAAAAGTAAGTCTGTAGTGTGACTTTCATAGAGCACGAACGATAGTGAAACATGACCAAATAACCTTTGCTGCACTAACTTACTAGCGTGACTTGTCATTTAGCTACACTACTCCATTCGAAATCTTATACGCTAAACGTCGGTATATATCTCTACATATATCACGAAATTATAAGAAAAATAACATTACTTACATCATTTACGAATGTTAAACATTTTGTCATGAATCACGATTTAGTAGACAAAAATATGGCACTTGCATTTGAATAACTGAATTTTAACATAATAGTACACAATTGATTACATAGGCTGAGTAAAATTGATTTTAACACAACGAGTTACATTTAGTTTACAGAATCATAAAATTATCACGGATTTATATTTCAATCGTTAAGTTTGGTCTAAACATACTAAAAGTTCATTTTGTCGTCCGCGTCAAAGCCCATAATTGGAATTTTCTGAAAATAAAAAGTTAGTTCACGATTCTAGAACCTTTAGAATTATCCTATTTGCTTAGCTTTTTAATACTTACGGTATATGCTCAGCTGTTGATAATACTCATATTTCTGTGAATTGAAAATACAATGGTGCATATTTATTACCCTTGGAAATTGAAGATAAAGTTATTCTAGGAAGGTATTCTATTTTTGGTGTATGGCAAAATTACATACGTGATAAAATTTCTGTATATTTACTTCAATTAAATCTCATGAATTCGCCAGATATATTAGTAAGGTTCATTTCTTTTACGAACCAAAAAAAAAATTATGCTCTACATTTTGAATAAATGAAGATTCTCTTCATAAGAGATGTAATGGTACGAATATTTATCCTACACTAATGTGCCTCTTTTCAAAGATCTTTGGAAACCACAATAGACTGAAACTTTATTGCTTGTATTAGTCTAGAACTGCATTAGTCATTAGCCTATTTCCTCGAAGGCTTGCCTGAACCAAGCTTCAGAACAACATTCTGACCTTCACTTTACAAAACCTTGAGCAACGTATTTCTTTCATATTGTATTAAACATTTTAAGTGCGCGTTGTATAAACCTAATCAGAAATAGTAATGTTTACGATTCGACTTTATGTTCCTCTATTGCGAAACTCAATGGCTAGATTGCGATAAAAATCTTAAATTTACGTATGTGTTGGTTTTTAAGGAAGCACATGTATGATGCTGATTATATTTTAATCGAAAATAATTCTTAGTAAGTAGAAGTTAAACAGACAAATATGTCAGTATAAGTACTCGTATAAAATAATATGTATTGCTATAACGACGGCCCACTTGGAATATTTTTCCTATCAGTACCTACTACCTAGGCTAGTTAGTAACAGAGATTCGATACACCTGCCTATTATATTGCACATAATTAGTCGCATGACTTAATTATTATACATCTTATCAACATGTTACATTGATTGAACATTTTAACTACGTTTTACGTCTGACCGGGTATTTCTAGCAAATCGAAGGTCGTTACTATCTTTATATAAACAGTTGTTTTGGACCAAGAATGAGTTGTATTCGTGGTCGTTTGATTTTGTGGGCGTGATCCTTTTGGAGTGAAGCCAAATATTGGCATCTCCTAATTTTATCTGGTGTTAATTCGCGAAGCGATGCAAGCTTCGGTGATCGCATCATTTAACTACGTCATAATTGGTAAATTTTCAAACATAATAAAAATTCAAAAACTTTTCTTCAAGAACCAGATGCTGAAAACATTTTTACAAAACTACGGGATTAACATTGTTGTAAAGTACCTGCCATGTTGTTGTTTCATATTTCAGTTAGCTTTCATAGTTTTTTGCTCTCTAGGAGACGCTAAGTATGTTGGGAATGCGCACTCGTTATTTCATAATATGTGTACGTTTAACGATAACAAATGTATGAAGCTATTTCTCTAATAATATCTGGCACTTTGGCGCGTATACTATAAATCCGAATTACCAATACATTTGGCGCTGGGAAATATCGTGTGTATCAACCTGTTGTTGAGTAACTATGAAGACAAGTCTACGTTGGATGCCCGATTTGTTTGCATTGGCAACATTAGTGTTAATTATATTTTAATTGTTTGAAATAAGAAAATGTTTTTTCTATGAATTTTAAATGTAATTTAAATTGCATCATTGTCTTACTTCATGAAACGTAGTTGATTCTTTTTGTTTTGATAGTTTGAACATTTATAACCGATTTTGTACACCTCTCAAAAGCCTTTTTTGTCTTTATCTTACCTATGAAAGGGCTGCCTGCGACTTATCTACTGTACAGGTATAATGTAATATGTATTTAAGTATTTATGGGAGACGCCCCTGTCATAATCGTTGTCTGGTACTGCGTAACACACAAGGAAGAAAATTCCTTACCACGAAACCAGACAATTGGTGAGTTGTCTGGCGCATATTTATTTATTTATTTTATTTATAATGAATATTACTCACTTACTGTTAGATTTTCAATGCAACTTTACCTACTTCAAGTTTCGTTTTGCAACGAGCTTATAATAATATCCTTCTCGAAGGACCAATTTACATTTAACACTAAAATTAATCAATATTCTTAAGATTTGTCAAGCAATTTATTGAAGCAATATGTAAATATAGCTTTTGCAATTAATATTTTCTAAGTTAGAGCTGATATTGGGTCAGCGGAATGCTAAACATTGATATTACTTATCAGGTACACACTCAAGGGTTGGTCAAAAATACATTGTTCAAATATCATTTGCTTATCTAAATGTGCCTAAAAATGGCCAGATACTATTGTCAGAAAGCATTTCGTTTGTTATCAGAGCACAATCACTGAAATAGTTAGCACTCCAGGCAACCTTGTACGCAGGGCCGCGCGCCTGTAATAGTTCGCCTCGCGTGGGCGCAGAATCTTTCACTATAACCCGCGATTTGTTTGAAACACTCGACTCCCGCGCATCGCGAGTTGCGTGTCGTTTTACTTTGCCCTTATCGTTTTACGTGTGAACTGTGTGAGTTTAAAATTTGTGTAAAGTGTAAGTGGTGGAACAAGTTGTTTCTTGTGATGAGGTATTTCCAGTTTTGCCTCGTCCTGCTGTGTAGGTACAGTATTTTTTGGGTTGTTGTTACAATATGAAAGTGGGTTCTTTACGATTTCAATGTAAATCTTTTTTCTTTTAAAATTTTAATTTTCAGCTTTAATATCACTTTTCATAACAATAAATCTGAGCACGTGCATACAGATGTTGAAGCAGTACACAAAACCAGTTTTATTGATTGCAAGTTGCCGTGACTTCTAATATCTCCGAAGAATAATACAAACTACAATATTGACAACAAATTTTCTGTCCCCATATAGTACTAAGTTAGGGTGATTGATAACATATTTTTAAACAGTGGTCAATTACACTTTCTGCGCTTAATGTATTCCCTGAAAAATAATGCTTACCCCTGCTTATCCGTATAAGTGTAGATATACCTTTACGATATACCCTTACTTGGGTAAAAGGGTGACGTCGTCGCAAACGGCCAACGTATGGACGCAAATCCGCATCCAAACTCTACCCGAAATGGTTAAAAGTACAGTCGAAATGAAAATATTTAATGTTTTAATCATCAACAGTTCTAACACCTAGCTAGGTATACTGGGACAATCGACATTAAGAGTGATACGACAAAAATTTCTTTTAAATCAACCCACAAGTTATAAACACTATTATCTCAAAAACAATTCAACTATTTTTACCGACTTCAAAAATAAGTTCTCAGTTCGACCTGTATGTTTGTCTGCAAAAATCTCGCGTATGGCTGAACCAATTTTAATGAGGTTTTCAGTAAAGTATTTGTTACACTGAGATGATAGTTTTAGTAACTACCTCTATTTTTAATCATGGAAGATCGTATAATATAGGTACCTATTGGGGACATAGCTTCAATCTTCAATTTAAAATAAAATGCTAATATCACTATTAGCTATAATATAATTTATATTCAAAGACTTGGTTAATTTCTTTTTACCTACTACTTTTCTCTATAATTTTCGTTCTATAACCAAAAATGAAATCGGGTAGAGTTGGGAAGTTTTGACAAGTATTTCAAAATCGGGTAGAGATGGGATCGGGTAGAGTCAGCATTGCCTGTTGGCCGCTTTGTCATCTTATGGTCGATGGTACTAGCTACTATTTATTTTTGAACAATTCTTTAAATTATGCCTTTTAGTGTAAAAAATTATTAAGTCTTGTTGAAAAGACGCAACTCATGAAATCATTGCACATAAATGCCATATCTTTATTTAGTGTGCTTGTACTTAGAACTTTCAAGTTGTCGACTCTGATAAAACTAAAATGCGTGGGCACGCTTGACTTAAACACGGACCGACTGTTCTAGCATTATTTACACTTCAAGTTACTTAGCAAAACATGATCTACCTGCTGACGTTTCTGGGGCAATCGAACGATATAATTATTGTCGTATCAGCTTATAAACGTCAGGGATTAGGTAAGATATGAAACTGCATTTTTGCACACGGTGATCAAATGACAAAGAACCGGGTATACCTGTCTCCGGCCTTGGGAACCGGTACTATACCTCTCATTATTTATAGACGCAAACTATGCTCTCGGCACGGGTGTCAATGATAGTTCTGAAGAAAATTGACCAGTCATTATGTAATTATTCTAATAAACGGGTAATTTGGTTTAATAGGCAAACTTCCGTGCAGAGAAGGACTTGGAGTGTTTGCATTGATTTGTAAGAAAGCTATTTATTTAAAGGTATAAAACGAGGTTCATGGTAATTTTCATTTATACAAATGCGATGAGTGTATGATGTATGCCGAATGCTGATGCTTGTATGATGAATCAAAGTTTACATTACATTACCTACTATTTTAGGTTACTTTCAAATTAGGCATAAAACTAATTTTAGCCATATCCTTATTCAGTGATTGCCTTACTGTCAATAATAGGTACTACTTACGTAGTAATATCCAAACACATATAACCTCATTTTAATGTTGACAAAAATAATGGTTCTTTCGCGTCATTCAGATGAAATATAATATTTAAAAATTTTCCATAGCAGCTGTTCTACTTACCTGTAGTAATTACATAATTACTCGAAATGCCATTGCTATGGCGATGGAGCCATTGACACAATACTGCAGTGGGGTCATTGGCATCTGTCTCAATCTCGTGGTCTCGGAGTATGTGCCAATTCCGCCGAAAATTAAACGTTAGTGATGTTTTTTTGTTTTTCACAGCAGAGAAACAGCTGGTGGATTCGTAAATCCCTGTGTTTACTATTGAATAAAATAACTCAGTTGTTAGGAAATGTATACCAAACACTATTAATTGTATTAAAACACATATTTCCATTGATGCTCACCTCCTACCTTACAGTAACTATAATAAATTATTAAAATAAAGATGAGTACTAAACTAAAGAATTTAAATTCATGCACACTTAACGTAGCGTAAGACTGGGTCTTCTGGTAAGTAGACAGTCAACAGCCAGATAACAATAGATGAAGATACAGCAAGCCTACTCTGTCAAACATGTTGGTATAAGTCACCCCCGAAAAAGAACCGTTAATTTCTCCTTTCAAAAACTCAGGATAATGCAGACTTTTTGAAAATAATAGGAAAAGGCCTTATACACAACATTACAGTCGTGTAATTATAAATCTGATGACAAGGTTCTTACCTCTACAGTACTAAGAAACGAGCATCTGTTTCGTAAAGGTACAGCGCTCGGATGAAACTATAGATGAAACAGGCCTTCTGCATCTTCTTTTGTGATGCCAAAAGGCTAGTCCACCCGACAAAGACAATGCACAACGTTTCACATGTAATTATGTACATATTATTATAATATACACCTTGAAAACAACAGTTTTGCTCACAATTGACAATGTGGCGTAATAATGACTCGGTTCAAGGTTAGAATTCAAAGGATTTACTCATTTCTTTGCCATAAGTTACGTGGAAGTCTACCAAAAATTTGAAAACTGGTTATAAGGTCTTTGTAGAGCAATGTGTAGAATAAATTACAATAAACATAACGCTGATGTTTCTAGCATTGTACCAAAACAGTATTTATATTTTGGTTAAGATAATGTAGAAGAAGTAGTACCCTAATATTCGTTTATTTGTATATCACAACAAAATCACAGCTCTAAAATCAGTATTACATGTTTCTTATGTCTTCTTATCATACAGCTAACATTGGATTCTGCTCAGCCCTTGCAAGGGGTTACAAATACCAATTCTTTTAGCCATATTTCATGAAAATCTGTTGAGTTCTGTTCTGTTCTATCAAAAAGTTAAAATTTAATCTAATTATTATTCGAATCTCGTATCATTATATACGTAAAGATTGAATGCATGAACAAAAGTTATTTCTTGTAGGCTGTGACTAAGTGCCAATTAAAATATAATAAGTATAATAACTGCAATTACTTACAAGAATGACATTAAACCCATTATTCAAACAATCACTATAATGATAGAGTGAGATCGACATTTGATAAGCTATGTAAAACAAGATATAAAAAATAAAAAACCTGCCGTGAGACTGAATGTTGAGAAAATTAATCAGGTATCAAACGACTCCCGGGAGTCGCATAATAATGGAATTTCTATTGTGTCTCGTTCACACATACTTGACGAGTTAAACATATTTTTGAATTATTATCTCCATTTTGAATTTATCTAGAGTATATGCAGTTAACTGTAGAACTATAATTGTTCAAATAAGAACAAATATTTGCTATTCTCACAAAATTAACATATCCTTGATCTTATAGGATGATTTGGGCACTTATTTTAAAAATACTTTAATATTCTGTTTCGAGATATTCATGTAGGTAGCATAGCAGGCTAAAAAAAATAAAAAAATGTTTAGGGATACGAAACTTACTGACTCAGAGATAAGAAACGTTTGGACTCTACCTTTCATAAATATAATTCAAATAACGGAAGAAAATAAGTAAACAGCAAATGTATAGTGAAGCTATTTAATTAATTTTGTATTTTTAATAACAGTGGCCTTGTTCTCTGGGTCATTGTCACTGCCAAATGCTGGGGTTTCCGTCTCGCTTCCTTTACTTTCTTACTATGATAATCATATGGAGGTCAATGTACTAATTATAAAGTAAATTATAAGTAGTTTTATTGATTTTTCTTATTACGTTTGATGAACGAGTCATGACTGACGTTTGAAACTTTATTTTCATATCCTGTAAATATGTTGTACCTAGATGTTTGAAGACTATTACAAATCTGTTTTTTTCTGAAAATTTCTGAAGCCTTAGCCTTTATGTTTAAATTTATAGTTTATCCTGTATATTATACTGAAAGTTGTGCAATATCTTAAGATTTCTATTGAAAAATGGACCACCATTTCACCGATAAAACGTCGCACGCGCCGACTGCGACCGCACGTCGTAATTCGTGCGCAGCAAATCCAGTTCAAATGTTAAATTACTGTATCTTTTGCAATTTCATTTTCATGCCACTTGATGCATAGAGAGTTGGTTTATTACTTCTATACAACCATAAAAATTACAAGAGTGCAAAGAATGAATTATCACTTGAAATCGTACTTAAAGAAAAATACTATTTCTGTAACATCATTTTATTTCCCCAGCTAATTGCGCAACGCATTTTATTTTGCGGTAATGTTTAAGTAGCTCAAAGGAGTTGGCAATTAGGAACTTTCAAGCACTGTCAGTGGGCGAGTTCGCGTTTGATTTTGTAACGTTTTCCCTAATGACTGATTTTGGCCCTTCTCCCTTAATGGCTCCGCTCCTTATTGCCGTTTAGTGCTGATATTTTATCGTATTTATGGCTA